>JACCGJ010025707.1:0-81752 GCA_013407085.1 Atriophallophorus winterbourni | reverse complement strand
TGTTAATTTGTTGTACCAATTATCACCGAAAATTTTCAAAGAGAATTATGATTCACAAATTTTATATTGTTTAATTTAGATGACAGATACCCATTACACGATCCCCAAACAGCAATCACTTCTGATTATGACATTCCACTGGATTGCGCTTTGTTAAAGCGTTAGAGGAAAACTAAACTTTCGAACTGTGTTCAATGTAAATAAAACACAGGGACGAAAGCTTCAAATTTGATGGAGACCATGTATTCAAATCGATTACCAGATTTAACAATGTCCTTATTAATCTTGATCTTGTACTAATTCAACGGAGGTCCGAGTTCAATAACCGTGCCTTGTCTAATAAATCTTTCACCGAATACTCCAGAAAATGAACAGAAACTATGGATTTGGATTATGTGCCATAAGTGTTAAATGCACTTTCAACATTGTTTTCTACAAGCGCTGAAGCGAGCAGCGTGTGATGCAGCATACAGCCAACAATACTTCTATTTCTTGGCAACATTTCCGTATGTTAAGCAACATTTACATTTATTCGAGCGGATAAGGAAGCGCACAAATTGATGCTGCTGTCAAAAATGGAACGCAACCCTAAGTTACTATACAAAATCATGAACGCGAAAGCAAAAGTCAAACCAGGTATTTTTTCCGTCCATGATGGTGAAAAACTCACTGAGACCGCGTTGGAAACCGCAAATAATCTTGCGATTTATTGCTCTAAAGTGTTCGCACCAAAGGTTTTAGTAGAACGTTGTGAGAATTCAGTCGACTCAGGAATCGAAACATAGGGCAAAATTTTGATAAATCCAGAGATTGTCGCAAGTCAATTGCTCAAACTAAATGTAAGAAAATCTCCAGGTGTGGATGGCCTCACACCGGAAGTCCTCAGGTTCTGTCGTTGTCAGACTTGTGAACCGCTTTCCAGCCTGTTTAACTATTCGATGCTTAAGGGAGTGGTACCGAAAGATTTGAAGTCCGGCGTGATTACACCTATCGTCAAAGAAGGCTGCCGATCTGACGCCGCAAATTATCGTCCCGTCACACTATTACCTGTTGTTGGTAAGGTCATGGAACGTCTTTGAAAGATTTGCTGCACACTTTAAATTGGGTAATAAATTTTCGCCAGCGAGCATGTATTTTGATCTCATCGCTCTTATCCATGACGTTAGATGACTGGACGAAGGAGTTGGATAGAAGTTTTTGCTTTCACGTCTGTTACTTAGACATTTATAAGGCTTTTGACAGAGTCGCTCAGAACTCAGAACTCAGAAAATTGTATGGTAGAAAAAGCATTAAGCTTAACAATAACCACAGGATGACAGGTATATGGAATATATAAAAATATATAATATCTCAAAAATCAATAGGGACACTCGCATACCGCATGTTTCGTCATAAACTCATCCAGTTTGGAAGCGAAAACCTCAACAGATTCTGATCGTGTGATTTCTTCAGGCGAATAATTCCAAGTGAAACAAATTCTTACCGCGAAAGAATTACGACGAATATCCAATCGAGAATGCGGAATGCTTAAAGCCTTTGAATGTGTTCGTGCTCTAGTAAGGTCATTGGGCTTTAGCAAGTGTTTCAGGGGATGGTTTATAGAATGCAGGATTTTGAAGGTCAACATAAGGTCACTACGTATCCGCCGTTGGGTAAAATCGTGTAGGTTCAGTTTTAACATTCGCTCTGTGAAAGGCAAATTTCTGTACCGGGAGACCAACTTTGTAGCACGATGATAAATCCTGTCGAGTAGTTCGATATCCTTCCTCAGCCATGGTGCCCAGGCTTGGATGGAATATTCCATAACAGGACGTATATACGTGTTAATTACCCGGGGTAGGGTTTCGGGCGTAAAAATCCGGAATATTCTTTGAGAAGACTCAAGATACGGCAAGCTTTATTGTACACCATCCGGCAATGCTGTCTAGGCTTAAGGTTAAACGAAACCCAGATACCCAGATCTTTTTCTGCTGTGGTCCAGACGAGATCTTGCGTGCCAAGCTGATACGTGTGGTGCAGAGATTTCCCAAGCTGCAGCATTTTACATTTCGCAGGGTTAAATGGTAACTCATTTAACTGGGACCAACGAAATAAGATGCTTAGATCCCGTTGTAATGTCATACAGTCATTAACAGACCTGACACGTTTCCAAATTTTAATATCATCGGCAAATAGTATCATGTTGCATCCAATATTCTCTACTATATCGTTCATATACACAAGAATAGAAGAGGTCCAAGCACCGAGCCTTGCGGAACTCCACTCGTGACGTCTATTTTTCTAGATAAGGTGCTGCCAACGCGAACTTGGACGTGTCTATCAGTAAGATAGTCCCTTATCCAATTTAGTAATATTCCCGTTATTCCATAAGACTCGAGCTTTTGATTAAGATGACATGTTTGTCTCTATCGAAAGCTTTGGAAATATCGATGTAGCAAGCATGTACAGCCTAACCTTCGTCTAGTGCCTTGGTTCAATCCTCGGACGTTGTAAGAAGGTTAGATAAACAGCAACGATCTCTTAGAAAACCAAGTTGTGCTGCGGTCAGAATGTTTTGGTTTTCAAAATATTCTATTATGCGCGCAGTCACAATGCGTTCCATTAATTTAGAGATCACCGGAAGTAATGTTACCGGTCTATAGTTTGCTGTGTCTGAACGGCTACCGCCTTTATAAATAGGACTTATCATCCCTGCTTTCCATTGCCGTGGTATTTTTCCTTCATTTAAGCTGAGATTGAATATGCGAGGGAGAGGAGCAGTCAAAGCAACGCGACACCTGCGAAGTATGGCGGGGATAATTTTGTCTGCGCCTGGCGACTTCTTTTCGTTTAGTTGACAAAGTTCCCGCCAAACCATGTATTCGTTGATAGTCATTTCACTTAGTAATTCGAAATGCGGCGAATTTGGTGAAACTTGATATGGGATACAACGCTTGGGATTGAAGACAAATGAGTAAAACGTCGCTAAAGCATCTGCGGTATCTTGGGCAGTGTGGGTCAATCCATTAGGTGTTAGTACAGAGAAAACACCTGGTTTGATCTTTGATCGTTCATTGACTATCTTGTAGAGAAGCTTAGGATTCTTTTCCATTCTCTTAAGCAAGTTCCATTGGAATTGCATGCGATCTTCTCTTACAAGAGTCGTGACTTGATTCCGTATCTTACAGAATCGCTTCCAAGTTGCTTCCGTACCAAACTTCTTATGAGTTACCCAAGACTCTCGCTTAACAGCTAACCATTTCTTAGTTCTACTCCGAATAACAAACTGGTTGTTGTAGCTGCATTTGTGTGGTACAAAAATCGAGTTTTCGTAAATCTTCAAATTCAGATAATTTAGAAACGAATTGTAATATGAGCCAGAATCCATTGAATCAAACTCATGAGTGTGTGCATCCCGGAGACTGATATTTAAGGATTCAAATTGTATTTTCCTTATGACTTTCGTCTGTTCGCTCGATCGTTCCGCACTAAATACATAATCAAACAAAAGCACCACATGATCACTCTTTTCCAGTGGTGTCAGGTATTGTATATCCTCTACCGCGGTTGCCTCAGGCGTTAAGACAAGGTCAAGGGTTGAAGGTTGGTCAAGACCCCGCCAGCGAGTTGGCTGGTTAACGTGATTGTGCAGTGAAGCAATTTCTATAACCTCCTTGAATTTATGTTCAATCGAATGCAGGGAGTGCTCACCTCTTGAAAACAGATGCGGGAGATTAAAATCGCCAATGATCAGCAATTGCGTAGTCTGGCATCTTGTGATGTGTTGCAAGGATTCGATGAGCTTATCATTGAATGAGCTTTCGGATGATGGCGAGCGGTAAATGATGCCGATCGTACATTCATCTCCATTGACTAGTTTTACTGAACACCACATCGTATCAGGAAGGCTGAGGTCAGGATGATCGATGACGTTACACTGCGCTAAACGTTCGTGATAGTAGACTGCAACTCCACCACCGGATCTTCGATCACGATCGCGACGAAGTAGTGACATTTTCGGAATCAAAAGCTCAGCATCAGTCATGCAGGGCTGGAACCAAGTCTCTGTAACTGCAACCAAATCGGGTGAAAGTCTATCACAAAGCTCACATAGTTCAGCTAATTTGTTAGTTAAACACTGAGCATTTGTATATATGCACCTGATCGTATTTGTCTTACACAATGTCGAATCGTGTACTGTAGCTATTGGTACGACTCGCGATGAGCCGGACCCTTTTCGTTTTTTGGGGTAACATTTGAACTGTCAATAACAAGATTGCAATCAGGCTGTGGTTGCGATGGTTCTCTGGGTTTCAGTGAGGGAACACGCTTGGGCACACTTAGTCTCACGTCTGGTGGAAGTTTTGAGCGGTTTGATTTCCAGTCGGTGTTCATAGCGATAGCCATTTCAGTCGTTAGAAAAGTGATTTTCAGAGGACTGGGCCCATTGCCTTTGTAGTTGGAGGATCTAGGTATTCTAAAAGTATCTACGACAATGGAATCACGAGATCCAATAGCATCGGCAATGTATACCATTGCTTCAGATCGTGTTGCTTTGATTCCGATGCTGATACTACATCAACATTTTTGGGGACACCGAGGAATATTAAACTACGTGAAGTAGAGTGGTCTCGACGAGTGGATTGACCTTTCCTTTCCCACCAAGGTATGTCGGCTTGTACTCGGCAGGTCAAACCGGGACAAGCACCGAGTAGATACGCATTGAGGATGACTTCTTCCATTTCAGATTTATTTCGCAATGTCACCCTTAATAGGCGCGGCCGGTCTACGTGAGGGGAGTCTTTATGCCGGGTTAAGCGCGTCATTGATGTAGGTACCAAAGCTTTCAAGCCCATGTGTGTACAGAGCTTAGTCCATTCATTGAGCTCATGTGCTTTTCTTGCTGAGAAAAGTGAATCTGTCGATTCCGGGATATTTGTGCAGATTACACTGAGAGCGATATCTGTCTTAGTAGAATGAGCGGTAACATTGCTTTTTTGGGAGGCTCGGATCTAGCAACTAGACGACGGGGAGTACTGGACAAAGTGTTCACCATTTGGTTTATCAAAAACGGATACGTTTAGGAATTTGTAAACCACTCCTCTCATAATTGTGCGACTACCTGTCAGATCGCCTCGCCCGAGTTGAAGTAAACGGAGTGATATCCAAAATGTTCAAAACCAACAACAGATTCCCACAAGGATCCGTGCTAAGCCCGCTCCTCTTTTTAATATGTGTACGATTTCCCACCCCCCTCATCATTATCATCATCATCCAAAATGGTCCTTTTCCCGGATGATATGAAAATTTGGACGCAACTTAGTTCTGCAGATGATTATGAGTAACTGCAAATGGATTTGGACAACGTGTCAAATTGGGTGGCTATGAAAGACAGGGCGTTCAACATACGGAAGAGTAAGATTATCCACCTTGGCAAGAATGTTCCTTGGAAATATCGACTGGGAACTAAAAACTTGCCATGGAGTTTGATGGAAAAAGAACTTGGAGTAAGAATTAGTGGAAACCTGAAGAGCAGGGTGCAGTGCTAGAATATATATCAAGAGACCAACAGATTGTTAGGTATCTTTCGAAGAATATTTGGAAGATTCTTGCGGGTAAGGTTACCAAGGTTAATGAACGTATACCTTCGCCCTACGATAGAGTACGCGGTAGTGGTTTGGGCTCCTTGGCTGAAAGATTGCGACATCTAGGTCTAAGTGACTTTGTAGAGGACCGAAGAAAGATATGTCTGCACTACACACAATACAACAAAAATTGAATGATTTCACAAAAAGACTAAAGGAGAAAATGTCCAAAGAAAGATCCAGTGAAGTCTAACGATAGCGAGGTAATCCACACAGGAAAATCCAAGAGATGGAATCCAGAGTGCAGAATGCGCTAAAATGTTGGAGAATCCGTTAATCACAATTCCGGCACGGAGCAACGCACAAACTTCGCAACCGCGGAAGAAGGCAAAGTCCGAGAGTTCGAAATTAAATTGCACGCCAAAAAGTATATTGTACAAGCATTAATTCGAATGAAGTGTGCATGACCAAAAAAGTAATAACCACACAAGGCCAAAAGAGTATGTACAAAATACGAAGTTACAAAGTGAAATCAGTTCACTAAAACTTTACCCAAAGTAGGATACGACGCGATATTATTCTGATCTATAGAATTGTCTACCGAAGGACATCCACTAAAACACTTATTTGTGTGTGCTGGGAAAATCCTTCTAAGCGGTGCTAATCTTTGGTAGGACTTTTTGTATACCACAGAGCACTGATGTGAAGACTCTAAGTTACTGCTGATCCACATACGCAGGTATTGCTCTTCCGTAACCCATGAAAGTTGTTAAGATCCCAGGAAGTATGTGAATTCGAAAGATTTCCCGACGTTTAACATTTTTCATTTTTTACATGTTAAATGATAGGCAGTTTTGTAAGGACCACGTATGAAGTTCTTCGAGACCACTTTGTAGAATTTGGCCATATTCTAGGGCGCGCACGCTAGTCCAAACTTTGATGTCAACTGAAAATAAAATGATGTTGCTGTGTACGATTTCAGGTATATAGTTCCTGTGCCCCAGGAAGAGTATTGGCAGAAGACTGAGACTTGAGGTACACCAATTGTTACTTCTACTGGGCTAGATAGTGCCACATCAACTCCAAACCTGACGACTTTAACAGCCAAGTAATCCTGTATCAAGCCAACAATCAGCTGCACATCCCGAACTGTACCAATTTCTGTAGCAGTATGCTGTGGTTAAGGCGGTCAAAAGCTTTAGACATATAACTAACAAGCATGGATAAAGTATCCATGTCATCAAGAGTTATGAGAAGATTGGTAAGGCAAGAGTTTCTTGTACTAAATCCGTGCTGCACGATGGAAAGAAGCATACTTTGTTCCAAATGTTTGAAAATTTCTTCAACTAAAATTGTTGAAGAAGTTTAGACACCACTGGCAACAATGTGACTGGTCTGTAGTTAGACACATCGGATCGGTTCCTTCCTTTGTATTTCGGAGTGATTAATCCACTGTACCAGTCAGTAGGGACTTTGCTATTACTCAGTGACAGTTGTAAAGATCTGAGAATGGTGAGAATAGTGTTGGCGCATTGTTTTAGGAGGAATGACGTCATTTCGTCAGCACCGGGCAATTTTTTGTATTTAAATCGAGTAGCCCCGCCAGGAAGACACTCTCGGGCTTCACAGCGATTTTCTGTATTTTGTTAATTTGTGCTCTGAAAGCAGGCATAACATAGGCGCTCGTTAGGGTAGATCACTCTAGAGTAAAATTGAGGGAGTTCGTTTGTAGCTTCTAGAGCTGTAGATGTAGTTCCAGTAGTAGTATGTAAAGCGAAAACGCCAGGCTTTACACTGGCCTTACTGTTTACGATCTGAAAGAGGAGCTTCAGGTTACGTTCAATTTTATCCATCAGCTTGACTTCATACTCTTCTTTATCTTCCTCAACAAACGGTAGGATTCCAAGGATACAGGTGTAGCCTGTAGTATGCGGCTTCTCCAAGCACAGTTTCTCACATTTATCCATTTCGGTGTTCGACTTCGGATCACGAATTTGAACGCTTTTTCAATTTTTTTTGAAACATTTAGAGTGGAGTTCTATTTTTCACAGAATTTCTCAAGTATCGATTACCAGAATTGTCGGACATCAGTGTTAATCGGTGCCCAGTCGGTGAATTATTGAAGCGCTATTGATAATGCAACCGTATCTATTATTCTTATCCATTAATGAGCGTTATTAGCTCTTTCGCTTCAGATATACAGTTAGAAACAATGACTACATGATCACTCTTTCCAAGTGGTGCTTCATGGCATATATCCTCAATGACATTTTCCAAGCGCGTCAGAACAAAATCGAGTATGGAAAGTGTTTTTGTGCCTCCGAAACGAGTGCTGCTTGAGATGTGGTTAAATAAAGGAATTTCGTTGAACATTTTGAAGAATACAGTTGATCATGTATAAACAACGCCAAATATATACAGCCGTCAATAAGCCTTCAAGTTAAATTGTGCATTGGGATATTTTAGATTCCTCAAAATAATAAAGGCAAATTAATAGTTTTTACAGAACGCCTCGCATCATTTTATGTGAAAGCGCCTTAATGTCCAGTCGTCTGAGTCACTCGTCCTATGGTGTATTTTGTAAACCATGGAAGCTCTGTGATATAAGCGGTCCAAAAACATAATATCTTTATAGAGCTATGGGGCACATGTTTGGGCAGCATAGTCCAGAACCGGGTGTATATAAGTGTCCATCATGAGAGTATAACAAATAGAGGAAAACGTCTAAAGATCCGCCGTAACACGCCTAGCACCTCAGAGGCGCGTATGTAGACCATTTGTAAGACTCGAAACTCAGATACCTAGGTCCATCTCATTGACTGTGTACCTCAGGATTCGTTCTCCGAGGTTGCTTGGGTAGAAACAAGCTAGGATCGCGGCCGATCAGCATGATAGACTTTTGCATATTCGAAAGCATTTTGATATCAGACTTTCAGTCGCGCAATGTATTGAGGTCGTTATGTGGCAGAAAACAACCATCAACGCTGCAGATGCTCCTACATATTTTGTCCACCTTTTCTACCAAAGATATCTTAAAGCTATTGCTAAATTCAATCACACTTTGGTTTTACGAAAACGAATGCAATCAAGAATCTGTTATCTGTAGGAGTTTGAAGTTTCACTTTCGTTTCAAATGTACATCCATTTTGATCGATGCTTTTTTAATCAATGTATATCACAGTATACTTTTTCCGAGCGCTTACCCGCGTTGCTTTGTTCGTCGGTGCTGCATTCAACAAAATTGGTCCGTATATATTTTTTTCGTAATTGACTTCGAGATGTACAGTGTTATAGCAAAGATATTTGATTTAATATGATATAATTTTTTTTCAATCACATATTCCAAATACCGGGTAAACACAATCCATGCTGGGATAATTGTTGGCATAAAATATTTTCGAGGTAAGAGGTACAATCATAAAATAAAAAAAAATCCAGTAGAAATAATTTATCGCGTTTCGGTCTCAAAAAATTGCATCTGGAAAATTTTATCCAATGTGACAAATGATGAGAAAAATACTGATTAACTTCAATTTATAGGATCCAAATATAGTCTTGGTGTTGCGCTAACGAATAAACAAGTTTTGCATAGCACGATCAATTATAGTTACAAATGGTAATTATATTTACACGTCAACGTTTAAAGGTATCACATGAAACCACGTAAAGCGGATGAGGCTGCCAGGACTCTTCTAATGCAAGTTACCATACTGAAAGCTTGCACAAGCACCACGTGTACAACATTCCATAGAATAGAATCACAAATTCAATTTGCTCAGCATTCAGTAATGTCTCCAATTGTGCCAAAATTAATCCGAATTCCCATAAATTCTAATATGCCAATAACCAGTGAGAAAATTTTTCACGCTAAATTTACTCTCACAATGAACAAAGCAACGTCTTACCGACTGATTTCCGCCTGAGATCATGCGATAATGTGCTCGGCACATTAAGCATTCGACGGTCGTTGCGTTTTCGTATAGCCAATAAGAGACAAAATTAGAGGCCTCTGACTACAGTACACGTGGTCCATCGCTCATTTAAAACAGCCCAAGTATCCCAATGGATGGTCCTACCTAATACAAATCAATCTTTCATGCACTGTACTGTCAAACATTCATTGGAATTCATTCGCAAAAGACTGAAAGTATATGTCACGGAATTCTTTCCATTCAACTTCTACATGGGCTCCACAGATCATGTTTTTTGGGGGGCGTGGAGTAACTTATAACCCGAGAACATACCCCCTCAAGTTCGATAAACGTAGCAGCAACACAATGAAAAATTACCCAGAGCATAATTATATCAGATCATGTACACAGAGCTTCGAATCTAGTACATGGAACATGCATCCGGAGCGGGAAAAAGTGTTAGCACAAACAGCCAGTAACAGAAAAGCATAGTGTTCAATCAGAACAGAGCGCACAAATATTTTCCACTGTCAAATCGAATGAGTGAACGCTACGTGAGCGATTTCACCCATGGTATACGACATCAGAAAGACGAAAACACGGATGAAGCACATCCACAATAGATTTATTTTCATTTTAAATGATATGAAGGTACAAGCACCGAACCAACGCGAAATACATCAAAGCAAGCGGACAAAATACAAATAGGCGTACGCAAAAAGAAGCATTTTTGTACAATCGTTATCACAGGGTGAAACACAACAAGGCAAGGGTCACGTTGAACCGGATAACATGTATGCACTATCGTCCCAAATGTAAAACCGAAAGGTCAGCAGTACATTGACGAGGATCAAAAGGGTACCAGCGCAGAGCATGATCCGAAAAACCCATTCCCGGACACGATACGAAACGGACCCGGCGAGACAGAGGTCAATGAATGCCTTCAAGATGTACTGCCCGTCTAACGCATAGCAAGGGACTACGTTAAGGATGACCAATGCTCCGGAAAGTGAGAATAGATAACTGTGAGGAGAAAATAAACAAGATGGAAAATATGAATCGTCAGGCTGAAATGAACAGAAATGTTGCGACGATTCATAAGAATAAAGAAAAACAAAAGCCATAAACCTTGAGCGGGAGAGTTAGTAGCTCAAGTTGCAATTATGCTGAAAATTAATACTGGTCGCATCTCCATATGCTCAAGCACCTATTTTGGAAATGAAGTGAGTATTCCACTTAGAAATCTGACATTTTCATGTTCGATAAAGTGATCAGCTTAATACAAGCAACAGCCTGACGAGGTGTATGCAGTAAAAAACATATAATATTCCGAGAGTTGACAAGGACAGTCTCATAGCATGGTTTAGCTTCGAAGCGAAAACCACAAGAAAATTCTCCGTGAACCATTTCTTCCGACCCAAGCCCAAAGTCAAAAGGTTCTAAGCGAGAAAAAGTCAAGGTGGCTATCTAATCTAAAATATGGAATGGCCAAAATCTTGGAATATTTGCGTGTTTGAGTAAGGATTTTATACGAAATTTCAACCCTGGGGCATGGTATGGTATGAAAGCACAAGCCAGATATAGGCAAAGTACCGCACACTCAGACTGCACGTGGGCTAAGATACTGTCAGGTTGCCGAGGCCTAGACAGATATGAGGGGGGAAATAGAAATGGTAGTGAGACTCCAGCGTGTTTCAGCATGCAACTCACTACCGGTGGCCAATCAATTTAGTATCCCTGGGGTAACTTCAAATGAAACGGAACAAACCAATAAAAAATACTAAAACAAAATTAAAGATGTGTATGGAATCACAAGCTTGAAACCCAGCAATGTGCGGCGTAGTGGAATATTTTTGTTCGCCTCAGGTCGATACCGATGTACATCATAAGAGTAGAAGCGTGAAGTACATTGGCGAATAGTGCCAACCATGAGGTGACCAATCGCGAATCCGCACGATTTCGAATGAAACGAGGTGACAACCGGCACAGACAGGTTGGCGATATTGCTGTGGTAACGAGATGTGTGTTTTATACCTGATCATGTGCTTTAGCCAATCATCGTACTCTTGCATTGTGGAATTCGTGGGTGAAAGAATTTTAACGCTGAAGAGGTTGGTCTCCGGGGTGAACGAGTAAGCAACCGACAAGTGGATGGGAAACGCGGTGACGTAGTTAACGTTGCATTTTCCCCGATTGTGGCGTAAAGAACGTAATACAGATTCGGACAGAAAACAAGATTTGACGTAGAGTGATTAGGTGTAATGATCACCTTCTTCCTATTTGCAATATCATAAGATGGATGAAAACACAAGGGAAGGCGTAGTGCAGTGGAATATTGTTGTTAGCCACTTTCAATCGATGTCGACCATGTCACAAGCGCACAATCATCTCAAAATTCCAAAGTGATTCACATGAGAAGACTACGATTCTAGAAAACAATCTATCCCGCAGCGTTCACGGTGCGCTGTCAGTCGACAACATTTGCGCCGTCGAACGTTTAACAGCCGAGAAAACTATCTGCTCTTCCCAAGCTTCAAGATGACGCTTCGCAGTGCCTCCAAAGTAAGCGGTGGAGAGCAACTTGCTTCTTAACTCGTAGATTCAACGTCAAGAGCCTTCATATCCCTTTTCTGATTTGATTGAGTAGACCTTTGGGAATACGACCGTTTCTCATTCGGTACACATGACTCAGCCAGCATAAATGGCGCTGTGGCAGTAGGGTGTTCTGTAAACTAGTTTAAGAAAGCAGGCGAAATATGCCATCGTTTCGACATCATATTCAGCTTGCGGTTGCTCCAGACAACGGTAGTTGCTCAGTCAATCCCTTGATTAATTTTGTTGTCAAGCAAAACGTAATCCAGAAAGGTTGAACCAAGATATGTGGACTGATGTAATTGGGAAAAGATGACAGTCAGGCAGTGTCAAGCAGCGTAAAACGAGAGGCTATAATTGATGGGTTCAAAGAAAACAGGCCATCGTACTATGCAAACAAGTATAATAAACAGCCTTTTTAGTTTCACTACGAGTGCTTTCTCAAACCTATATGATAGTAATATTGCATAAAATTCATGTTACACAAACTGCATTGACGCAATTTTATACGCTTCGCAAACATATGGCGTAAGGTTTCTATGCACGTGTTACGCTGAAATGTTTTGGACCATATAAAATCAAACGAATATTTCCTGCTGAGCGTAGCGCAGCGGTGCATTGCGTCACATTTGTCACATTCGTCTTGTTCAGGGATTGAACAAGGCACCGAACGCTAAGTAATGAGGAGTTATTCTTAAAACGTATCCTAAACACTGCAGCCGAGATAGCATCAGTATTTCTTTCAGCTTGTGACCTCTTGATCCATATAAACGTCGACAAACACGATGTGGAAGCAAAACGCAAGGAATCCTAAGCGCAAATCAGGCATGAAACACAGAAGAACGCGGATATGTACCTCTAGGATCAACTAGGTTTCGCAACCAGAGATAAAGATTGCACACACGGCCTTAGTAGTGGTGGCAATCGATGCAGTGGTAAACGGTTGCACGTTGAGGAAACGCGTACTAGCCAAGTCACTTTAGATATCACAAAACGGTAGTAAGAAGTCTTATGGGCGAGCCAGCTTTCTAAATCTTTCACCATCATACAACATGGGTCTCGTTGACTAGAATTCATCCATCCCACCACCACAAAAGTGAAGTTGTATTTTCTGAGGCAATGATGTTTTTGAAGTGGTAGAGTTGCTAACCCTACGTCCAATCCTCTAACTTTTTCATCCTGAACTTTACACAAGACAAAAACGGCTTTCAATGTATATAGTCGGGATAAATCTAGTAAAACGTCAGTTACGGCATGACATAAGTTGATGCTACGTCTCGGCGAATTCGAAAAACAGCGAAATGTGAGGTTCATATTCCAATTTGTGATTGTTTGCACGAGTCAGGTCACACATTTTAAAGCTTCCGTATACCTCCATGGTTGCATTTCGACAGGATTCGAAATCGACTGATGTAACAAACAATATGAACTTCCGAACGAACTGTTGGCGATTTTCTATGCTCGATTGCTGAAACATGTTTTTAGACGAATGAAAGCTATTTAACTGTAGCGAAGTCAAAGCTGCCTGTCTAGGAAGATCCTAACAAGACATCCTCCGCGTGGAGAACTTAATTTGAAAAAATAAGCTTTAGCAAACAGGAGTAGGCGGAGAATGGTCGTTTTGAGGCGAGACTTGAAACCGGATGTCACGACAGCCAATATGGAACTGGCTTCAAACAGATCATTTTAAAATGGATGCTAAAAAGAACCTACATGTTGAAGGGTGTTTTTGGGTTCGAATCGGACCCGGGACAGGATATGCACTGCTGACGAGCTCTAATGAGAGCGAAACTCGAGTCCAGTGCTTCCAATGTGGACCGTTGTGATAAGCTTTGTGAATATTTCGAAAGACTTGGTACCGATGAGTAGACACCAAAAAAGAACCTACATCCAAGGCATTCCACAAGTGAAAGGTGAAGTTGTACCATCGCCCCGTATCAGGATGCAGTCACTCAGAGCACAAAAGTATTGATGGTAGAAAAAGTAGGAAGCTTAACAATAACCATAGGATGACGAGATATATGGAGTAAAAATATAGAGGCAGTCACATATCACCTGCTCATCGTACGCGAAGCGGGATAAAGGTAAACAGTGAAAGGGAAGAGGAAGGTAGCAATGGGTTTTAAATAACAACCAAACTTAACTCACGTGCAAAAAAGACTAAGAGCCATTGGAATCCTTGGTGACATGACTGAGGGCCAGCGGGATACATAGTCGGAGACGCCCACGGAAGCCAGCAAGTCATCCAATGGGCCGAGGAACAACAGGGCCGGAATGTCTTTCCGAGTGTGGGCAAGACGAACCAAGCGAGTCTGGTTGTCAGGTGGACTGGGGATCACGCAAAGCATCGATCGGTGCAAATCCGAAGCCGCCGTATCCGCGTGACGAAGTAACGTAGGTGGAGCACAGTCAGCTGAAGACATGCATGAGGAACGCTCAGTGACTGGCCTGGCAGGTAGACATGCGTATTTGGCGGCCTGTAGTAAAAATATCGTAACAAAAATTAGGAATTTATTGGGCATCAAAATCGAACGTGATATGAAACTCATTGCGAAATAGGATCAGATTATCGAGGGCATCAATGCGGAAACCGATACATGACCTGGAATTAGGTCATTATAAATCTTAAATATACCGACCATATATATATATTGTATTCAAATCATTGGCAACACGTTCTAAAAATGAGCACCTACCCCATAGCCAGGCTTGTACGTGGTCGTGTAGGTAAAACACAAATGAGTCGAAGCCAAATCCGGTGAGCAACAATCGTCCATCGGGGGAGTGAGAATCGCGCTGGAATTCTTTTCTCTCGTTGCCTTTGGTACCAGAGCAGCCAAATTGCGTCGCAACCCCGATCGAGAGCTGATCGCTTTCACACTGGTGTCTGCATTGCTTAAATACAAGCCCGAGACACAGTAACCAGATGGCGTGTTTTGAGCTTGCTCCAAACAACGGAACCATTCTGATTGGTTGGTGACGGGGCAGGAATTCACATGAGTAATTGAATCTCCCACGGACAAACCACGGTGTCCGGTGACCACGGAGTTCTACAAGAAAGTAGAATCACAAAAATTACAGTTTCATTATTTAAAAATAAAACTGTTTCAAGTCAATAACGTTCGTGGCGGTAAACATAATTAAAATACCGATTATCGATTTAATGTGAAACTCGATGCGCATTATATTCCGTTTGGAAAGTAAAAAAATTCAAACTAGTTGGGTGGAGCAATAAAAGCAACAATATACTTTTATGACCGTGTCGTGAATACAAAGTGTGTAAGTGTAGTTTTGTATGCAATCAGCTATGAAAAACAATAAAAAGCGTACAAATTATGTTTGTTAGCACAAAGATTGCTGCTTACAATCTGGTCCATATATTGCGGTTATACTCTCTGATGCTGCGCCGCAATCTAGGCAAATATCATTCTTTGTCGAATAGTCGGTCAAAACATATCATATCTTGTGTAATTTCGGGGGATGTGAGCAACACATCACTTTGGTCATCCATAAGCGCCATGGGTGCTTGACCACGAATCACTTTGTGATTCTGTGTTTGAACATCGTGGTTCGTTGTGCGAACCCTATGCAACAGTGGCATTCAAGTATACACTTGTTTACCATTTATCCACTGTTTCAAGGCTCACTGAACCTAATCTTACTGTCTCCACCTGATGACGACAAACAGCCAGGAACTGGTATTTATGTGTAAGTTCGGGGGATGTGAGCAACACATTACTTTGATATCATATTACCGTTCAGAACATCTCAGAATCGAAGTTCAATCATCGCAGTTGCTACAAGATATATTTTTGAAAAGAAGTTAATTTGAACAGCCGAGGTCTAAATTATCTGTTGTCCGGTTCTACAGCGGACAAGCATTAACGTGTGTGATCCCAAGTGTGCGCACGGATTACACAAGCAAGCTAATCGATAAGTGGATGTCACTGACACTTGCACACAACACCAAAACAATTAAAGGATTACATAGTGCGTGCATCGATTGGTCTTAATCTCGCCAATCTATCTTAACAAGATCAGCGTTCATCATGACCTGGATGTATGTATGTATGAAAGCACAAGCCTGATCCAGTCAAAGTGCCGCACAGACAGAGAACGCACGTGGGCGAAGATACTGTCAGGTTGCCCAGGCCTAGACAGACATGAGGAAGAAAAAAGAACAGGAGATGGTAGTGAGACTCCAGTCCGTTTCAGCATGCAGCTCAATACCTCTAGCGAATCTATTTAGTACGGGGTTAGCCGCACAGCAAAAAGTACTACACGATTGACATGGATAAGTCTTAGGTAGCTTAGGTTTGTCAGCTGAATGCTATTTAAACCTTCTCTCCGTTCGTACTAACAGCCTTGGTCTAACGAAGCTTCCGTGTCAAAAGCGAAACTTTACCAATAAATTGCTTCAACCGATTCATTACAGACCTTTTTTTATGATTATGGTTACCCGATCGCACACAAACATTTCATTATATATTTAAATCACCTAGTCAATATGATGTGTAATTGTTTGAATTCCGTATCAGGATGCCGGTACCTATAGTGTCGGTGTATATCTACGATTTTCTATCGCGAAGCGGTCGAGACGAAACTATTTCGCCTAATGCGCTGGGAGTTAGGTTGTCACGGTTATTTTCTCAAATATTGTGTAAACAACACTTTTCCTCGTGTGATCGACTTATCAACAATAATCCTAAACATCTGCTCGGGCCAAACGAGATAAATATCCTTCTTGTTTTACATGTCGATCAAAATATAATACATTACCATCTCGAATATCACTACATAAGCTATGATTCAGCACTTTCGACTCAAAATATCTCTGCCAAACGAATGCAGTTATTGAACAATTGAGGAAACAATTACCTTGTTAATATTTTATAATTGTTTAACGTGTCTTTTTGTATTAAACATTAACGTAAAGCTAAAATTTCGAAAAAGCTAATACGCGTGGGATCTGGGTTTAGAGAATTTCCGAAAGGGTGCAACCCCGATGGGATTCGAACACGATTTGATTGCGGAATGCGATATTTACAATAAACTGGTTACAGTCGTCGCTATACAGTCACTAGCATTAAATCGAAACCATCGCCCGACTGTATTAGTAAAAACATTTACCTAGGCATCGCAGGCTACCTTTATTCTACAGGGTGTCGTAGTCGCGTGATGCATCATGTGTGTCACTTATCGTATACACACGAACAACCAAAAAGCATCACCTGAACACACTTAATATCCTGCTTTCATGCAACACCACTGAGATAAAAATAGTTCAGCTAAGATCCTGATGTCATCTCTTTGAATATTGGGTGTTAACACTTTACGAATGAATGGCAACAGTGTTCGTGAGAAACTTAAATGTGTCGAAAAATCTGTATTCTGCCTGAATTATGTTAATTCACAGATAGGCTAACGCCAAGCTAAAATAGAAAGGAACGAGACACGAGCAATAAGCAGTGTGTGAATTCATCCATCACTCCAACATGAAATTAATTTACAAGCGGCATCGATCCGTATGCACAAGCACGCGGGATTCTCACTATTTCACTCTCATGTCTGTCAAGCCTGTTTAGCCCATGTGCAATTCGTGAATGTGCGGTACTTACCTGGATCAGGATTGTGATTTTATGCACACACATATATGAGCGGAATTTGTCAAAATAGCTGTTCGGTGTGAAGAAAAATAACAACAATATTAAACCCTGGAACAACTTACCTCACGCAAATAAGTGATTCCGACGGCGCTACCGGTGTGGTAAGCTGGATACAAAAGCTTCGGCATGGCGTAGAACAGAAGCATACTAAGCAGCGCGATCACTGCGTTGTGCCACACGCCCGCACAATATATACGCAGTTGGCCTATGGGTCGTAAACTCTCCAGGTCTGCTGTGTTCAAATCAACGTACGCACCGGGATATAACCCAAACAGGAAAACACCAAAACCGTGTAGGCGGACGCGTTCACGCAACGCCGCCAGCGCGTGGCCGGCTTCGTGTAGAAAGGCACACAACAGTAAAGTGCCAATGTAGAAACCCAGGTGGCTTATTGGTAAATTCAAACCGGGCATCTGTTAATGAGAGAGTATGCCAAGCAAATAGTGAGCAAGTGGAAAAAGCAAACTCGATAACAGAGAAAAACGAAAAAATCAGAAATTGAGTACGTATGTCACAGTTGTCTCGGATGTGCACGGATGTGCAATTTGCACGGATATGCAATATCGTGCAGCATTTCTGTGCTGTGCGGCTAACATCGTGCTAAATTGATTGGCCAACGGTAGTGAGCTGCATGCGAGTACACGCTGGAGTCTCACTACCATTTCTATTTATATTTCCCCCCTCATATCTGTCTAGGCCTGGGCAACCTGACAGTATCTCAGCCCACGTGCAGTCTCTGACTGCACGGCACTTTGCCTGGATCAGGCTTGTGCTTTCATAGTCATATAGTCATAGTTGTCTCAATCATGGATTGTAAAGCGCGTTATTATAAACCCGAGAAAATTCATTCCTGGCCTTTGATTGGTGCGCTTCAACAGTAGACTAAGTGCTCTTTATACTGTCAACTACGCTGCGGTCGGCTGTAGTTTATTGAAGCAGTAATCTTCGGTCATATTAGCTGGTCGTATCTCAGGCTGCTCTGGTTGGAAAGAAGTAGTTAAAAAGAAAAATTATACCGAGGTTTGGTCATGAAATAAATTAACAGCTTGTTGAATGCTTCTTGAACTATATCTGCTTTAATCACGTACGTAAACTATCCATCTAGTGAGATTATGTCCGGTTATAGCAGACTGTACTAGCAAACAAGGCTGCGCGGAAGTGAAGTAATACACAACCGCATTTGTTTTAATTATATAGTTGTAGCTATTTTGTTTCAATTGTTAACGAGATAAATCTTGGTTAACAAGTAATTTATCTCTGCGTTAACTAGTTGCACACTTCAGTACATCATTTACGAAAAGCGAGGATGTGATTGAGGATTGCACTGAACGTCAGAAGTACACTAGCACTGATACATGTATTGACAACAACAAATAGGACTCATTGCGCCATTACCGTACTTGCAAGGCTGGACATGGGTATTCTGATCGTAATTACCAATGTTTGTTTTCAGTGCAGAAAATTGTACGTCTGAAGGTTGTGGTTACACAGTTAAAAAGCACTTGAAAACCTGAGGAGCTACGGCATACCCCATATCTTCATTAAAATATATGGTAAGAAACGTCAGGTTAGACAAGATTAGACATACAATAAACGGATAATAGCCGTGAAGGCAAAGTGAAGAATATTAACGGTGGTTAGCACATAAGAACCGTATTGCAATCCGTTCGAATATCTATGAATAATATGTAATAATATGGCACGACGATCCTTTTAATTTGTATCGCGTATTGTCTAATTAGATATGAATTTTGTTAGATTAATAACACATATTGCATATAAACGAAACTACCGCTGCAAAAATGACGTGTGGATGAACAAAAATACTTCTTTTCACATAACATACTTATTTTGTTGAATAGCGCTTAATCTATGTTAAATTATGTAAGTGCACATGCATGAATACGCAGATAACGTTGCAGATCCGGAGTTGGACTTCGCCTGAAGGAGACATTCTGATTCAGATTTTTCATGTCAGTAAGGTAAATATAATTAGTACAGGACGCCCACTAGGTTTGAATATATAAAAGCACCATGTGAGATGTATGTAAAAAACCATAACAATGCAGCCATACAAAGAGCTGCAAAGTCGTAGAAGATATTGCTAGGTTACTCAAGCCTCGACAGATAAATAAAAGGATATTCGCGAAGGAACTGTAGTGTATTCTTACACGCAACTCACTATGGATGGCACTCAATTTAGCACGAGGTTATATGTACAATTTAAAAGTCCTACACAATCACGCATGTGTAAAAATATTAACAGACAGAAAATGACATAAAAATCGAAGCTAAAAACCGAAACATTTCATTGGATTAAACTGAATACAAATAATGAAATGAGAAGGGTGAAAAACACAAGGATACTTACCATAGGTACAAAAGTGTCGCTTTTGACAGATTTCTCAACGACTGTTCTGTATACTAGCATTGTAAGCAGCAATAGACTCAAAACCATCGAGGTTGCACAAAATAAGACACCACAAGAAAACCACAGTTTCCATGGAATCGAGTCGAAGCCACAGATGAAATGGAAAATGTTATTGAAACCGGAGGTGAAAAATCGCGCCTGCAGCACATTGATTGAGATGCCTAAACGCGCGGTCAACGCTTGATACCGCTGACGAGTGAAAGGATGTGCGCGTAAGGCAGCATCTGCCAGATAGACCGAAGCCCAAATGCCGATAAAATATGATAGCCAAGTGGGAATACTCATTCAGTACAATCAACAAAATTTAAGGCAAAAAAGTTACATCAAGGGGTTCCTGTTAGATTTCTGAAAACGAAAACAGGATGAGAACAATATGATAGATATACGTTAGTGATGCAGTCCGAGAGTTAATGGGTAGTCTAAATGAATAAAAAAATAAACCAACAGACAAGCAACTGGTAGCTAAATAATCAATGTGTGCAAGATGTTATAGATTGGCTGGCTTGCCGAAATACCTCCACGTAGTGCCAGCTGGGTGGGCTCGGTTCTCCGAGCTCAGCGAAAGGTTCGGCGGTGGTGTCTGAGGGTGTGGTGGGTTTTCGCCTGGCAAGCGTTCTCCCTATAAAAAGCCACAAAAATCCAATGATGACATCACGACGCGGCGGATGTGACTCGCCGCTCCAAAAGTCACTGCCCCTTGTCCTATCCAAGGACATTGTATGGTGCACAGGCAAAAACTGAAGTCACCAACCTATCAACGGGGTTATCGGGCTCCGAACTGGAAATTCCCAGAAAAGGGCGTATGAACCGCTTCGTCGGTCACCGGCCACCGATAGGTGCGAACCTCTCTCGCTCCACTGCCTTGTGGGTAAAGGCTCGGGGTGGGACCCCCTAAACGAAATCTCCCCTACTTCGGTGTAGGCAACCGGGTAGTATCATGCCTACGTTCAACGATGCCGATGACAACGCTTTGTACCCCCATTCTCGTTTTGTACATCTCATTGTTTATGTTGAATGGCACTATATCTGTATCAGATTGTGCAAATATAATAATAATAATAATAATATAGATTGATGAGCCAAGCATAGAAAAACCATTTCATTGCTGCAAGATTCCAAACAAATATAACACTATATAATACTCCTACTGTCCCTACATGATGAGTGCAAACAGCACGAAACCGATCGTGGGGTTGTGCGTCATCATCATCAAAAAGAATCCGTTTAGAAGGTCGGTGGTCCGACATCCGTAAAACGTGACCCAACCAGCGAAACCTATGCAGGTTGACCTGCTTAACTATATCAACAATACTACCAAAGAACATATTTCGGAGAGCATCCGTGCGTATGCGATTGTAACAGCTAACTTCTAGAATGTTGCGGAGACATCGGTTGTCAAATACTTGGAGACGCTGAATGTGTTATTTACGTAAGGTCCAAGTTTCGCACCAATACAGTAAAACAGCCCGAACTGTGGCTTCATAGACTCTACCCTTGAGTAACAGACAGTTATTTCTGACGCAAGAGGTGACCTAAGTTGCAGAATGCTACGGTCGCTTTAGAAATGCGTGCCGAGACCTCGTCACCGATCGATGCAGAATTATTGATACAACGACCGAGATACGCAAAACGATCTACAATTTAAAGCGCCTGATTGTCAAGTAATAAAGTGCTGTTTGATAAGTAGATGTCCTGCAGCAGAACACTGCACTTAGAGGGTGCAACACGCATTGCAAATGCGGGCACAATACTAGCTAGCTTGTTCAGTATCGCCTGTGCATCTGTGTACGAGTCGAAGAGCATAACTATATCATCAGCATAGCCCTGGTCGAGAATCTTGTCGCCTAGAATTATGTGAACTCCGAAAGCTGGGGCTCTTTCGTTGCATAATTCCATGATGGCATCAATGTCAAAATTGAAAAAAATGGAGAAATCGGATACCCTTTTATTATCAGGTCAAATTGTCTTAAAACATATTTGATTACTGATTCTATGATCGCTTTCGTTTTATAATGTGCTAACAATACCGTGATTTAATAAAAGTGCATCCGATTAAAAACCCAACATGCAATTTCACGATGACAATCTATAGTTATTATTAAACTATAGTATGTAGTGGATAGTGTTGGATAAATAATGCATTTTTTCAAATATTGTTTGCTTATTGTTATTATTTCCAGTTTAACTAGTCATAAAATTGCCTTACATCTCATTCGGTCAAATTTGCTCTCAACTATTCCGTCGTACTCAAACACCTAGCTCCAGAAATTGCTCATCCCCTAACTTGTCTACAAAAAGAAATATACGGCGGATGAACTATCTGTCGAACGGAAATGGTATGTTGGTAAGATATTTTAAATACAGGGTGGCAATCACAGTGATTACCAACCAGTATACTTCACTTCTGCTAAAGACTGAAAAAGCTAGTAAAACGTAGCATTGAGAGTCATGTTTAAAATCGGTGCATATTTACGATTGCAAACCATTGGTTTGTCAAGAGTCGATCATGCATAACCAAACTCGGATCCACAAGACATGTTTAAACAAAAGCTAGAAGCAATGAGATATCGGTCAACTTTTTTGAGGCGTTTGACTGACTCAACAATCGAAAACTGCTGCGTCAAATGAGAGCTTATGGACTTGGAATCTCGCTTTTAAAATAGCTTTGCAGTTTTGAGGCAGATCATAAGTGGTTTGTACTAATCAACAATGCACGGATGTGCAATCGCGCAGCACTTCAGTGCTGTGCAGCTAACTTCGTGTTAAATTGATTTAGAAATGCGTGACGAGACCTCGTCGTCTAGCGATGCAGAATTATTGATACAACGACCGAGATACGCAAAACGATCTACAATTTAAAGCGCTTGATTGTCAAGTAATAAAGTGAGGTTCCATAAGTTGAGGTCCTGCAGCAGAACACTGCATTCAGAGGGTTCAAAACGCATTCCAAATGCAGGCACAATAAAAGCTAGCTTGTTCAGTATCGCCTGTGCATCTGTATACGAGTCGAAGAGCAGAACTATATTATCAGCATAGTCCAAGTCGAGGAGCTTGCCGCTTGGAATTATGTAAACTCCGAAAGCTGGGGCACCTTCGTTGCATAATTCCATTATGTGTGAGAGCACAAGCCTGATCCAGGCAAAGTGCCGCACAGTCAGAGACTGTACGTGGGCGAAGATACTGTCAGGTTGCCCAGACCTAGACATGGCATCAATTACAAAATTGAAAAAAACGGAGAAATCGGACATCCTTGTCGGACGCCACTTGTGGTGTGGAATTTGGGTGAGAGTTCGTTGTAAACCCTAGCGCGTCCGGATGCATGAGCATAAAGTGCACGTAGGTATATTGACATACTTTTGCGGAACGCCTTTGCACAGCAAGGTGTTAAACAGGACATCTCAATCGACTGAATCAAATGCTTCTTTGAAGTCTAAATTGATTTCACTGCCATTGCTATTTTCCTTATCTGTCGAGTATTGGGCAACCTAAGAGTATCTTAGCCCACGTGCACTCCTTGACTGTGCGGCACTTTGTCTGGATTAGGCTTGTGATTCCATACATACATACCCTTGAGTAACAGAGACAGTCCTTTCAGACGCAAGAAGTGAACTAGGTTGCGAAATGCTACGGTCGCTTTAGAAATGCGTGCCGAGACCTCGTCACCGATCGATGTATAATTATTGATACAACGACCGAGATACGCAAAACGATCTACAATTTAAAGCGCCTGATTGTCAAGTAATAAAGTGCTGTTTGATAAGTCGATGTTCTGCAGCAGAACACTGCACTTAGAGGGAGCAACACGCATTGCAAATGCGGGCACAACACTGGCTAGCTTGTTCAGTATTGTCTGTGCATCTATGTACGAGTCGAAGAGCATAACTATATCATCAGCATAGCCCAGGTCGAGAATCTTGTCGCCTAGAATTATGTGAACTCCGAAAGCTGTGGCTCATTCGTTGCATAATTCCATGATGGCATCAATTACGAAATTGAAAAAAACAGAGAAATCGGACATCCTTGTCGGACGCCACTTGTGGTGTGGAATTTGGGTGAGAGTTCGTTGTAAACCCTAACGCATCTGGACGCATGAACGTAAAGTGTATGTAGTATGTTGACATACTTTTGCGGAACGACTTTGCATAGCAATGTTTTAAACATGTGCAATAGTGCAGTATTTCTATGACGTGCGGCTACATCGTGCTAAATTGATTGGACACCGATAGTAAGCTGCATGCTGAAACACGCTGGAGTCTCACTACGATTTCTATTTCTTTTGTCATATCTGTCTAGGCCTGGGCAACCTGACAGTATCTCGGCCCATGTGCAGTCTCTGACTATGCGGCACTTTGCCTGGATCAGGATTGTGCTTTCATACCATACCATACATGAAATCAGAGCTCTTGATCTAGATAACAATGCAACACAGTCAGAGACTGCATGCAGCTCAGTACCAGTGGCAAAATCAATTTAGCAGGGTGTTACGTATGCAGTACAGAAGTCTTGCACTATTGCACATCCAAGCTCAACTGTTGCATCCTGACAATAATTGACGAGTTCTAAAGGTTTCTGTTTGCCTTCGTTTGTGTAGATATGACCTCAGTTACTTTAGTGCGACTATCTCCTCCTGGAGGATGAGTCGGCTTCATTGACGTCACGGATTGCAGCCACCCACGCTCGGCGGTTAGAAGCGAGATCCGCGCAGATTGTCATCATCATCATCACCATGAAGCACAAGTCTGGAGCCAGACAAAGTGCCAAGAGCCAGACAAAGTGCCAAGCAAATTGTAAGCCAGGTCCGGTCCCACGTGCGCCATCCGTAAACCGATCGTAGACCAAGCAGCTCAACGTCTGAACTCACGGTGGCAAGGCAAGTCTTCACTTGTCCTCCGCTACGACAACGTCATTCTGCGCAGGCTGTCGGCGATAGTGTCATCCTGGTTAGTTCAGCGTCCGAGCGTCTCAGGATGTGGGCAAACCATCTCAGTCGGTGTTGCCGCAATATAGAACTCAGGCGAGGGATATCAAAACAACGGTGGTGAACCTCGTCATTCGTTACTTGCTCATCCCATTGAACATTGAGGATGCGTCGGAGACACCAGTGGTCGAAAGCCTCTAGTTTCCGCATATCCTCCACCCGCACAGGCCACGTCTCGCATCCATAAGTGAGAACTGGGCGAATCGCCGCTCTGTAGACGCGCAGCTTTGTACGTCGGCTGATTTCTCTACGGCTAAATAGAACCCAACGTAGTCGCGAAAACGCCGTGCGCGCAGCTTGTACACGGGTCGGTATCTCATCCCTGGCTTGGTCTGACGGTAGCACGCACGAACCAAGGTAACGAAAAGTGTTCATCATCTCCAAGTTCTCGCCACCAATCTTGAGAGGCAGATGAGGTCCAGTGGCGGTGGTAAAATAATTAGTTTTGCGCGTGTTGATTCGTAGCCCCAGCATAGAAGCAAATGAGCTGAGGCGTTCCAGGGTCGTCTGAAGCGTTTCAGGATCATCCCCCAAGATTACGATGTCGTCGGCATACTCCAAATCGGCAATCGAAACGCTTGGACTCAGTATCACACCGGCGTAATCTGAAAGCGCCTGCTTCATTGTCCAATCGATCGCGAAGTTGAATAGCACAGGGGACAAAGGGCACCCTTGCCGGACACCAGTCCTAATGGGGAACGTCGAGGACACCATTCCATATGCGCGTACGCGGCTCTGCGTGAATGAATAGTACGCTTGCATCATGCGCACAAGTTTCTCCGGCATACCATCCGCCAGCATCACACTCCACAGCGAATCTCGGTCGACGGAGTCGAAGGCGGCTTCGAAGTCGATGAAACAAGCGGTTGTTGCCTGCTGATAGCGGTAACGATGTTCCAGAATCCGACGCAATGTGAACAGCTGGTCGACGCAGCCCCGACCTCGACGAAAACCGCCTTGGTTGACTCGTGTACGTATATCCCTCTCTTTCGTAAAGGGGCATAAGAGAATCACAGCAAAAACCTTCGCGGCGATGTCGATAAGACTGATGTTACGGTAGTTGTCGCACAATGATGCATTACCTTTCTTCAAGATGGGGATCAAGAGTGAAGTGCCTCAGTCGCGTGGAAGCTCCTCTAGTTCCCATATCTTACGATACAAATCATGCAGTGGTTCAATCAAAACGGAAGAGCAGGCTTTGTACACCTCAGGGGGGACGCCGTCTTCCCCAGGGGACTTGTTGTTCCTTAGTCGGCCGATGGCTCGGATGATTTCGTCGCGCGTTGGGTGATTGCAGGAAACATTGTGTCTCGCTCGCGACAGCCGTTGGTAGTGCCGTAGGTGGCGCCGGCCGATTTAGCAACATGCTGAAATGCTCAGCCCAGCGTTCCACTTTCTTGTCCGGTTCGCAAAGCGGTTAGCCGCTCAAATCGCAAAGTGGGTGTTCGGTCGAATTTCGTCGGCCCGAAGAAATACGGATCAGGCGGAAGAGTGAGCCTAAATTGGCCGCTACTCGAAGCATTCTCCATTTCTTTAGCTCACATTCCCAATACGTGTTGCGATCGTGCCTGGCAGAACGCGTGGCTTGTCGTCTGAGGCTGCGGTGCGCTGACGATCCCGACAATCGCGCTTCGCGAGCTTTGTCAGATAACTTCAGGGTTTCCTCGGATAGCCAGTCTTTCCGTTTTAGGGAAGTCATCCCGAGCTCAGCTATTGAGGCTCGTTGTAGCGCTGATTTCAGATGATGCCATTGAGAGTCGACTGAAGCATTGGATTCGTCCGAAACCTCAAAGTTAGTTAGCTCGGAGGCGAGATAATTGGATAGAGCGAGACACTTTTCACTGTTGTTCAAAGCCGCTGTATTAATTCGTTTAGTGAGGCGGGGCCTCGGACGAGAACTGAGGTGAATTTTGATTCTCGCGCGTAACAGGACGTGATCTGTACCGCTGGCGTTGCCGGTCTCCGCACCACGATAAGCCCTACAGTCCTCAACAGATGAGTTCCAGCGCGAGCGGACCAAAATATGATCCAGCTGGTGTGCAGTGCGTCCGTCGTTAGAATACCATGTTAACAAGTGCCTCCTAAGATGCTGAAAGCGCGTGTTCGTCACTGTCAGACGGTTAAAGCTGGCGAAATTAAGCATGCGCTCACCATTTGCGCAACGTGTTCCAAGACTGAACTTACCGATAATCCGCTGAGTAGTAGCGTCCGGTGCGCCTGTACGGGCATCCCAGTCACCAGCAATGATCAGCATGTCGCGCCTATGGATTTTATCTACGGCTTTTTGTAATTCTTCATTAAATGCGTCCTTGGATGCATCGTCAGTGGGCATGGTAGGCGCGTAAACAGACAAAACACTCTGGTTGACCGGTTTTCCACGGAAACGCATAACCAACATTCGTGGTGAAATGGCTTCCCATAACGTTAGGGCATTTTGGGCCTTCGCATCAAGCGCAATCGCAACGCCGTGTAGTCCGGAGTTGTCAGTGGGTCCACTGTGGTACAACCAGTAGGAGATGTCCCTTCCTGGAATCTTGATACGAATGCAGCCAGTGCCCGGGATTCTTACCTCCGACAAGCAGCCTATACTCACGCCATAGTCGCAGAGACTGCGCATCGTGATGCATTGGCTACCGGGATCGAGGAGCGTTCTGACATTCCAACATGAGATAAACAGCGGGGAGCGGGTATTAAGGAACCCAGCTTGCTTACTTTTCACCCCAGCCGCTGGGAGAGCATGAGGCGCGTCGCGTACCGGGAACGCCGTAGCATTAGCGATAGGTTGTAATAGTTCGTGATTCATGAAGTGTCTTGGGAATTTGGGTACAAAGCAGCGTCCCCAGCACCACTCGGCGTTTGTTCGAGTCAACTTCTCTAGCTTTTGCACAACCAAGTGCGACCTGCAAGGCAGCAGGGAGTTGACAGAAAGAGGTGGTGTGCACCAACTAACCGTCTACGAGACTCTGCTCCAGATTGTTCCTCAGGGTTTTCGCCCGAAGCCTTTTCCACGATTGGGTATCCCGCAAGGCAGCGGAGGTTTAAAATCAGGGTTTTCCTTCCCTTAGATGAAATGCCCTCCCAGGCTAACGAGCTCCATCTGCCCGAAGCAAACTGGTTTTCAGGCGCCAGTCACTCGCCCTCGCCCCTTCTCCAATCTGGTCCCAAGGATTAATCAGAATAAACATTCGGTATGATTTGAAATTTTTAGTTACATATTCAGAAAAAGTATTTGTGCATCATTGAAACAAAGGCAGAGAGATGCCTACGAAGAATTGAAGCAGATGTTACTGAGATTGATCGCTTCAGTGAACATTTTTATGTATTCGGAATACCGGCCTGTATTTGTTTTGATAGACTCGCATTTGTCATCAAACATCAGGTTTCTGGTGGGAAAGGGGGACATCTTGGGTCATACATTCGCGTACAATCCACGATATGACGGCCGTGTTGAGCATCTTTATGGAACATCTTGAAAAATAATAAACCTATCACTTAAAAGTCAACTTAGTCATATCTTACTGGAAATCCGTATTCATAGACATCACACATGTGTGATGTGAAAGCACAAGCCTGATCCAGGCAAAGTGCCGCAGTCTGAGACTGCACGTGGGCTGAGATACTGTCAGCTTGCCCAGGCCTAGACATCACATAGCATACCATCACTGCTATGCACCGCTACTAATTGCATTCAGATGAGAGCTTAATTATCATCATCATGAAGCACAAGTCTGGAGCAAGAGTGAGTGCCAAGCAATATGAAGCAGGAAAAGGAAATAAGCAAGCGCGTGAAAACAGGAAAACGGCTAAGCGGAATATGCAAAAGCAAATGCGCAAAAAGCAGCTTGTTTTTGTAGTTTCACTGCATGCGATTTTTTGATTATTTACTTTGTTTTTGTTTTTTCATCAAATAATACTGAAATAAAAAATTATGACGAATATAATAAAATACACTGCCGCCACTTACTTCGGTTTGTAGCCATATCTCGTAAGGTTTCCAGCCAAGTATTAGCACGGATGTGCAATCGTAGAGTACTTCTGTGCTGTGGGGCTAACACCGTGCTAAATTGATTGACCACGGGTAATGAGCTGCATGCTGAAAAACCCTGGAGTCTCTCCATCATCTTTATTCCTGCTTGAATCAGGCTTGCGCTTTCATATCGTTGTCTATCAGGAGTTCGCAGTTCTTAACTATACGGTCAAACTTTTGGCGAAAAACCAAAGGTACTTGAAACCTATAGCAAACGTGATCACTAGGTAACACACGATACACAGTACCATATCTAGAGGTCTAGAATAAAAGTTAACCCGACATTTTGAAACATCAGAACGGATTTCAGCCAAACGATTTGAGAAATCAGAAAGCCTATATCATTATTGCGTTTTGTTCATTATTCATCTCTTAATCCAATAATGTTTTTTGCAGCTATACTAATTCAGTTGTGAATTGAATAAAGCATAACTTCAAGGCAATCGCTCTGATCTAAATCTGTATTTGCTAGATTAAATCATAACTATTTAATCAACTCACAAACTCTAAAATGGAACGATTGCTACCATCCGAGATATTTAAATCCGATCATAACGCTCAAGTTTCTGCCAAACGCTGTCATTTTTCATGATGACAACGAATGCAAAATTTTTAACGGTGTAGATCTTGATTCTACTGTCCTTACCAAAAGGAATCATCGAATTTAAGACAGCTTATTCCCTAGAAAGTGATCTATCAGATCGCCCTAAGCTGCCTGCTCCTAAGCTAGAAAGGCCACATCTTTGTTGATACACGCTCGAACTTGAAGAGCTTTTGTACACTTGGTAGCTGCAGGTAATAAGTGAGAGCAAACATACAGAACAATATTATCAAAAGTAGGGACCACAATCTATTGTTATAAAAAATGTTGACCGCTATCATGTTTTTGACAAAGATCTAATGAATTAGAAATTTACTCCGATACTTAAATTGATATATAAATAAGCACAAATTGAACAAATAATTAACGGGCCCCGTGAAATTTCAAATTTTGCGCGTTTAAAAAATTCAAAGTAGTTCAGTTCAGTTCAGTTCAGTTGCACAGGACAGTAAGTGGCTAACGAGCCAAACGAGCGTCCAGAATTTCTTTGGTGGAAAGCTGCAGAGAAGCAACCACCACTGACAAAGCGTTTATTCTTTTTGTGATTTGGATATCCTCGACGATCGCTATGCCAAGGGATTATCCGGGTTGTATTTAGGAATCACCTCGTTATGAATGATGCTGGAAAGATAAGAATACATTTCTCTTCACCAGTACGGTGAGAGGTCAGCTAAAGAAAAGTTGTGTATTAAACAAACAGAACTTTAGCATTTACTTACTTACCAAACAACGTTAAAAATGGTGAACTACCTAATCTTGCATAAAAATTAGGGGGAGAATTCAGGAAAAAGCTCACCCCAGATGCGGTCCAAACCCTGCTCAAAACTTGCGACCGAACTGCAGGATATAAGTTCTTCTGGAAGCCGGTTCCAGAAATTTACCACCTGAGGCTGAAAAAGGTTTTCCTTCGAGTCAAGTCTACATCGCTCCTTAGAAGTTTGAGTAAATGGCCCCGGGTGCCCAGCTCGGGAATTAAGGCAAAGAAGTCGGTCATGATGACGCCACTTAATCCCTTCAAGATGTTGAATGTTTCAATTAAGTATCCTCTCAAACGACGGCGTGTAAGTGAGAAAAGATCTAGGGACTTCAGGCGCACAGCGTAAGGTTTCCGTCGCTGACCCTCAATCATGCGAGTTGCGAGACGCTGTACGCATTCGAGTTGAACGATATCCTTCTTGTAGTAAGGGCACCACGCCTGGACACAATATTCTAAATGCGGCCGAACTAATGCCTTGTAAAGGGGCAGGAATACATCGGGTCTTCTGCTGGATAACACGGATCTCAGCCGAAAGAGAACTTTGCGAGCACTTTGAGCTGCAGCGGCGCATTGGTCCTCCCATTTGAAGTCAGTCCTAACTAGTACTCCCGAATCCTTAACACGCTGTGTGGTGCTAACAGTGAGAGAATTGACGGACACCTGAACTGAAATCTTATCAACCAGTGCTGACAAGAGTTGGCTCTTATTAAGATTCAGTGGGAAGTCCCACTGGTATGATCAGTTTATGACCCGTTCAAGGTCGTGTATCAAGGTATCCTCATCCGTTGATCCGATTAATTTCACATCATCCGCGAAAATGAAGCATGGGCACTTCAATGCAGAGGACAACTCATCGATGCAAATCAGGAATAAAAGAGGACCAATACCGAACCTCGGGGTACACCACTGATCACGTCGGTTTGATTCGACAGCGTAGATCCTACCCTAACTCGGAATGTCCTAACTGTCAGGAAGGCCTTTATCCAAGAAAGTAGACTACCCCGTATGTTTTTTGCCGCTAGCTTAATCTCTAGAAGGCGAGGGTTTACAGAATCAAAAGCCTTGCTGAAGACTAGGTAGAAGGCTACGACGCGCTTCCCTTCATCCATCCTTTTAGTGGCAGTATCAAGAAAACTAAGAAGGTTTGTCAGGCAAGATCTACCCTTGGGAAATCCATGTTGACTTACACTTAGAATAGAATTCCGACAAAGATGCTGACAGATTTTTTCACGCAGCAGTTTTTCCATTACTTTAGAGACGATGCTAGTCAGGCTGACAGGTCTATAGTTCCCAACAGTTGAACTGCAACCACCCTTGTGTATTGGCACGATTAAAGCTTCTTTCCACTCACTAGGAACCACTCCTATGTTCAAGCATGAATTGAATAGCTTGCATAAGGGTTCTGTAAGCACTGGGGCAAGATTCTTTAGCATAATCGAGTGGATACCATCTGGTCCCTCAGCTTTGTTGACGCGAACATGGATAAGTGCTTCATACACCTCGGATTCCATGAAAGACAACTCATCTTTTCTTCTGAATCGAAAGCAGAAGGGATAAAATCTTGTTTAAGCTTCACCACATCAATAGACATGGGTGACTTCTGCTGGCAATGCAAGAATTGAGAGTAGAGGAACTGAGATGAATTGAATTGAATAACCAGCCCAAGAAAGGAAGTGAGAACAAACCACGCTTACTCGAATCACAGTATGCATAAATTAATGTAGGTTTGACAACGAGAACTTGAATAGCAGTATTATTGAATATTATTGGATGAATGATGATGATTGATTGAGCATTATTGATCGTTAATCGAACAATCACCACAACCACCGCAGTTTGCAAATAATCATGGGTTCTTATAATCCTGGTACGGCTTGTTAAACAGACGTTCTGATCTTTTTAACAGTCTTTCTGGTTCAGCATCTTCAGATGTATCCAGGATAGTGCTGTTATGATGGTCAATGCAATCGGGATCGTAACATAACTGACCTGTATCTCTGTCTTAGCAATATCGTCAGGGGCCATGGGAATCTGGTGGTATGCATGTACGAGATCCAATTAGGAGAAAACTGATTTTCCGGAAAGGCTAAATCGTGAATGTGCGGAACAGGGAAGCGGTCAGGTTGTGTGACACAATTCAATGCTAGATATTCGCTGCAAGGTATCCAATCGCCGTTCTTCTTGGCGACCATATGTAATGGCGATGCCCACGGACTAGTTGACGGTCTAATTATACCCAATGCAGCCATACGTTCGAATTCGTATTTTGCTGCTTTAAGCTTTTCAGTTGGAAGCCTTCGAGCATAAGCAAAATCTGGAGGCCCTGGGTGGGTCGCTTCATGTATGATACTGGGCGCGTTAAGTTGGGAAATTCGCCCGAGATATCGCTGTAAATGGCATTAGTCGGAATGAAAAAGCTAAAACCAGGAAAGGTGATGTAACAGATTTTCTCGGACACGTTAATTGACGTGGTATTGCGGTGTAGTTGTCGGTTTTTAAGATCGACTATTAATAATAATAATAATGTATATTCTTGGATACACCATTTCATGCCATGCATGATCATTTGTTTTTATGAACAAGTACATCAAATAAAACAGTGATTGCACAAAATTTAAGGTCAAACATGAATACATATTTTTTTCATTAGCAACCAAGAAATAGATGGGTAACATTAATACAGATGGTAGCTTGTATAAAACATAAAAATTGATAGATCATTGAAAAAATAAATAGCAGAAATTAATATTTTCAACAAAATAACAGTAAATGTTTGAAATATAAGAAATAGGTTAATTACAGTTTGGACGGGTCCGAATCGCATGTTTATTTATAAATGATTTTCAACATGAAATTTCAAACACAGATAAGCGGGTTGTCAATTCACTCCATCGATTTTTGAGAGATGAGTGGTATCATTATTTCAAGATTTAGGAGAGCTTATATGGTTGAATTTCAACAATTCTGAAAAGTAAATTCACAAGAAAAAAGTAATATGCAACTTTCAATATGTTGGCTAAAACACTAAAAGCCTTTAATTCCGTATAAATATATTATCTATAGTTGAATAAATATCAAATATCTTACATAATTTTTCCGGTGTTAAAAATGAGTTGAGTTGCTTTTTGTAATGAGTCAATGAAGTGAATTCCATAAACGAGAATATTTAAAAATAAACAAATCTTTTCCTACCCAATTGTGAATTTTTGTTATACATATGTTGTTTTAATGGAAAGGATTTTATACTTCAGATTTTATACCTTATTTCGTCAGGAAATCGATACCGTTTATGAGCTTTTGGACATCGGCTATCAGAAAGACGAAGGGGAATTCACGTCTGAGTCCTAGATCGAGTTTCAGAAGTTTCTCGCCATAGGTAGAGATTTTCGAATCGTTAGCCACCTGCGATGTGATTGACATAGGTCGCGTTTTTCACAACTGCGCGTTATAACGCTAACCTTGGCGACGGTGTCTACGAGAAGGTTGAGTTAAGTAGACGTGTCATAGACGTTCAAGAGGCGACCAGTGTGTTTGCCAGGATCGGTCGGCGCCATAACCGACTGGCTACGTGGTCTTCCGACACGGTGGCTCTCAGCGTTAAGATGTTTACAACTAGGGCCACAATTACGCGCAGCGTTTTTGAACCGGCGGTGGTAATAACAGAACCAAATAGTATGGCGAGTACGAGAACGGCTGTTATTTCCAAATTGACTCCGAGGTCTAAGTCTTGACGCCTGTGGCCGTTCCATGTTTAAAATGGTGAGCTGCAATGAGGCGAGTCTTTTAGTCAGCATGGCCACGGTGACTTCCAAATTTGAGAGGTAACTTCCTTCTGATACATGACTAATGCTGGTTCTGTCGATGCGTTCGTGGATGGCGAGTTCAACCAACGTGTCAAGACAAGCATTGTAAACGCACATGGCAAGGATGGCAGTGATGCCTGATGGCAAGATATTCAACCAAAGTTGCTGTTGGACGGAATCGTCTAACTTTGTGTTTCCCACGATGAAACGCGTGTGACGCAAATATGTGGAGGGGTTCTATCGCAGAGTTTCACACCAGCAAGAAGTTGCTCAAGCCTGCATTCATCGAAAGTCATAGTACGCTTGAGGACACCAGTTTTCAGCGTGTCTTAAGGCGAAATAGAGGGTATATGGTCGAGGACTTCTCTTACTTCTTTTGCTATGTAAGAAGGTTACTGTGATTGTACAAAAGAAAACATGACGTCTTGCTTCGTAATTCGTCTGAAACGCAACAAGCCTTCTACCTAGATCAACTAGACATGTAGGTGTTACAGTCGATAACGTTCACTTGCGATTCAGTGTGTTTAAACGACATTGTGGTAAAATTGAAAACATAACGGGAGTTCTTAGCGAAAAATGGAAATCGGGCTCACCAATTATGTAGTGGATAAGTGCAAAAAATATAGCAAAAATGTTACAGTAATAGCGGACAAAGTAACGAACTCACGGTAAGTGAAATTTTAATGTCCGATGCAATTATCCACAAACAAAACTATTCCAACTCCGAACTCATGTGTGAAGCGTTGATCGGCAACTATAATTGGCGAATCTGAAAAATGTTGCGACACGTCAATTTTGCGTTAAGCGTTATGATTCACTAACACGCTACAATACAGCACCAGTGAACAAAGCAGAAGAAAAACGCGCGCGAATAAAGTATATTCTGTAATATGCGTTGATTAAAATAAGCATCGACGGAAATGGAAATACATTTAAAAAGAATGTGAAATTATAAAATGCTACAGTACCCTCTCCAAGGAATCGCATTCGCCTTTAGACTGAGGAAATGCAATAGGTAGCGCATATTCCAACAGAGGACGAACAAACGCAGAGAAAAGTGTCTGGAACATTTGCGGGGTCATGGTCGCAAATAAACGCCTAATCGCCCAGATCATCCTGGTAGCGCTGCATATTCTCCGACAAGTGTCAGCCTTCGACTTCAAGGAATCCATAACCAGAATCCCTAAGTCTCCGCTCTAATAGGCTCCGCTCCAATAACGTATTCACCACCAGTGCCATCGGAGTATATGCGCATGACCACTGTCTCGTTCTCATTTACAGGCAGTGACCAGCGATGTGACCAGCTGACTAAGTCATCAACCGCTTGTGGCAGTTGCTTGCGGCCATCGCAGTAAATGACTGTCAACGTACTTATAATGCGCTCATTATCGCTATTGATAAGGAAGCTAAAGTAAAAGAAAATTTCTAACCTCTGAAACACGATAATGGAAAACGATGCAGAAATTCACGATAATATAAGGTGAAAAATTACCTGAAAAAATAACACCGGTTTAAATCGGGAAAAATATACAAAGCATGCAAGTCTTTAAAGCTCACAAATTTTTAGTACGCGAAGGATGCATATTTAATCACGTAGGAATCATTAATTTGTAATAGACTGACTACTACAATAACATCACACTGAGGTTTGTAAAAGCACGCAGAATAATGGGGATTTCATCGCGGTAGCCATAACGTGTTCAACGTTGCAGAAGATCAGACACGTAGAACGCGTGAATTGTAAAGCTGTCAAGGTAAATGGTTTTATGGTCCTGTGAAACACGCTTGTTGCAGGTTTGAACTCAGTAGTTCCTTGTTAGAGGTCACAAAATTAGCTAGCGAAAATTAATTTCAGAAGAACGAACCCAGTATTTTGTTACTGTAAAAAACTTTTTAACAAAGTGTGGTTGATGCAGTAATTGATGTTCGATAGGTTTAAAAATATGAATGTTTGAAAAATTCTAATTTTGGCTTATGAACTGCAGCAACCAAAAAACGAATGCGAATTTAGGTAATGTCCGGAATTAGTTTGATTAATTAATAGAATTTTCATCTTCAGCCCTCCAATGTCTCATACTGATAGAAAGAATACACCGTTTCCCATAGTTTCAAAAACAACAGTGAAATCTTCTCTGCGATTGACCAAAGTGCAATTTCCGAAGAGTGTATAAAGTATTGGACTAAATATTTATTAAGCCACAATCGATCGCATTTCTTACTAGCGCACTAGGTTTGTATTCGAAAAGTGTCTTATTTCTCCGGCTGTTTGATTTAGGTTCAAATAATTTTGTTCGCAATCGCAAGCACATGCTGTAAAAATAACATATCAGTTCTAGTGTACCACAAGCTTTGTAACGCAACATGAAAATAGTACATAACCTATTTATTTTTTACAGAATCAAGAACCCAGACATATTAGAGTTTACAGCTAAATGTACTTGTTTGTTTCTCCGGGTATTATAAACTCCGATGCACAATAAAGCGTAGTTAGTTGAGATGCTTTCAAAGGTGGGTTTTGAGAGATATGAAAAGTTTTGCTGTGCTGATTATTCTTCTGGGATCCTCCTATTCGCAATCACCGTGGGAATCATGGTTCATTGCAGAGAAAACGCACCTATGTCAAAAAAATGTTTATATCAGTCTCTATAGTCATACAAATAATGAGGATACAAGATATAACATAGTAAGAATAACACAAAATAAACAATATTAATAAAAATAATACTATATTCTTGGTAAAGCAAGGCATGGAAAACATGATCAGGTTATCAATGTGTACAAAATAAATGAATTGTAAAAATGACCTTATCGAGAGGTATTTTTGAACATTTTTCCGTTTAATAAAGGACGGTGAATTTACAAGGGTAAAAAAAGTTATTTTTTGGCATGAAAGTAGTCATTTATTTCCTAATTTCAGAAGCACAAACTTACATTGCCCGGCTGAACAAAGATTTGGCTGCATTATCCAACTGGCGTCAAATAAATGGTCTATCATTCTATGTAGATAAATCTATGTGAGTGCCTCTAAAACGGACAATACCTGATAAATCAATCCTTCTCAATATTAAACCCATGATCGACTACGCATGTGATTCAGGGTTGAGATATTCCCCAGCGCATAGATACAACAAGCATATAAATTTCGTGATATCGAAGTCGAAACAGTGTGTAAATACTATTCATGAGTGGTTTACTCTTCCACATTACAAGTTAGAACTTTATGAACTTTTCACTTTAACTCCCTTCGATTACTGTAATATAATATATATAGCAGCATAAACGAAACCGATAGCATCGTTTTTGGAAAAGTACAACGTACTTTTACCAAATCAATCATTAGAAATAGCTCGAATAAATCATACAGAGAGAAGTTTAATCAGCTCATGCTAGAGCCATTATTGTTCCATAGAATTAGACAAAAACTAATAATGTTTTTTAGGAATAATATATATTCTGATAATACCGATATAAATCAGTCTATTCGATTTGAACAACATGATTGGTATAATTTAATGAATGAATATAACTTTGTGGAACTACCAAGATTCCGCACGAAAATAAGGAGGAACTTTTACTGGAATGAGTATGATAAACTCTGGAACCTTCTCCCGGAAAACATGAGTCTTCGCGCATCTTTACGTAATTTTAAAACACATCTAGATTGTTATCTAACTGTAGAAATTGTAACCAAACTTTTCAACCTAGAAATTTCAGTTCAGTTCAGTTCAGTTCAGTTGCACAGGACAGTAAGTGGCTAACGAGCCAATCGAGTGTCCAGAATTTCTTTCGGCGGAAAGCTGCAGAGAAGCAACCACCACTGCCAAAGCTTTTTTTTCTTATTGTGATTTGGATATCCTCGACGATCGCGACGCCAAGAGATTAGTTCAGATCAGTTGGCACATGACTGTAAATGACTGATAAGCCAATCGAGCGTCCAGAATTTCTGTCTGTAGAAAGCTTCGAAGGAGCGCCCACCGCTGCCAAAGTTGGTTCTTCTTTTTCTGATATCCTCGTCGTATGCGATGGTACGTCCGGTGTTTTCGAAGCCGTCCTTAGTTCCCAGAATTTGTAGCTGCGACTGAGAAAAACGAAAGGGTTTCTCTTCACCAAGCCGGTGAGATTTCAGCTATGGAAAATTGGTGCGTACATTTAAAACGAGACATTTTATAACAGAATTTTTTAAAAATCTTGGTGGAGGTCATAAAAATTAAAAAGAAACAAAAAATGGACAAATCTTACGACAGACAAACTGTATATTCAGGGAAAATGGTCTGGGAAAAGCCCAAGATACAAGGCATCTAAACCACTTTCGAATGCATCTATTTATGTGCAAGCTGTTATTTTCTCAGGCAGCTTGTCCCAGAAGCTTACCACTCTGTCACTGAAAAAGTGTTGCCTAGGATTCTGATGGCTGTGGTTTTTCGCGAGCTTCAATGTATGTCCTCTAGTTGAGGGGTTGATCGCTCGAAAGAACAGGATTTGACAACACTCGTCGCCTAAGTCTTTCTAGATTTTGAAAGTTTCTATGAGGTCAACCCGTAGACGCCGACGCCGAAGGAAGAAGAGACCTAAAGAAATTATATGTTTTTTGTAGGGTTTACCAAACATACCTTAAACCATTATGGTAGCCAATCGTTGGACTCTTTCTAGTATTAATGTGTCCTTCTGAAAGAAGGGGCTCCAGGCTTGCACGCAGTATTCTAAATGCGGCCTAACAATCGCTGTAAATAAAGTTCAGTTTGCACAGGACTGTATGTCGCTAACGAGCCAATCGAGCGTCCAGATTTCTTTCGGAGGTATGCCACAGAAAAGCGTCCAACACTTCGAACAATATCTTCACAAATATCTTCTGGTATGAGAGTAATCTGGAATGCAACAGAAAAACTCCCCTCACCGATAGGTGAGGGATGAACACTTCCGGCGTTCTACATGTCAGAACGGATTTAAGCCTAAAGAGTTCTTTTCTGGTTCGTTGTGCAGCTATGGCACATTGCGCAGCCCATTTGAAATCCGTTGTTGCGACTATACCCAAATCCTTAACCCTCTGAATAGATTGAAATTCGATCCTACCGTTATTCGCAGTTACTTTAATTCAGTCGACTGCTGCAGACAACAGATGACATTTACTATAGGTTAGAGGAAGATCCCAATCCTGCAACCACTTAATGACCTTTTAAATATCTCTCAACAAATGACCGGGATCACTGGATCCGGTGAATTTGACATTATCAGCAAACATGTAGCAGGTACATGACAACTGCGATGCCAGATCATCGATGATGATCATAAAGAGTATTAAACTTGATACCGAACCTTGTGGGACCCCACTGGAAACTGTTGCGAATTCAGAGGTAGTATCGTCTACACGGACCTGGAAGGACCTATCACGGAAAAAACTGGTTATCCAGCCATGAAGCTCAACAGATATGCCTTTGGCCGCGAGCTTCATTCCTAGGAACCTGTGATTAACCGAGTCGAACGCCTCACTAAAGTCTAATTAAAAGACCTCAACCAGTCCGCCTTCATCCAGTGTCATAAAAGATTCGAGAGACACGAACTAAAAGAAGAACTAAAATATAATGTTATTCCTGAGTACTAATAGTAAAATTAGTTTTGCAACTTTTATATTGAACATTCAGTTGGTTCCTTAGCAATTACTTTCCAGATTACTTCGTTTACATCTACGTGAACAAAAGTAGTGCACAGATGATACCACCACGCCACCTAGAATTTCATACGAAAACCAGCGAGTAAAACGTCTTCCATTCAAAACAAATTTATATTCCCAACCATCACAAATTAAATTTTCGACTATTTAGTTTCTTCCCGATTAACCATATCTTCGATGATCATATCCGTCGAACTTCGGGACATTTATTTTTTCCTCATCCCATTTCTTTGTTCCAAACAATAACAGCTGAAATATTGAATTTCTATAAAAATGAGTGATTGCTCTTTACCTTCATCATATTAACGAACGTGAATTTCCCCTACACAATAGACTTTGAAAATTTATTAACGATTGTATATATTCGGGTTTGTTTATACAAACAATTTGTTAATTGTTGATAATTTTAACGTGTCTTGGTTATCCGAAAATAAATTATTTTTTGTTTATATAGTTTATTTATTCATATAAAGTCGCTGTACCTGTCATATTTTGCAACCAGTAAATGCTATCATGAAACATCAAGAATTCACAACACCCAACATTTTTAGTGGGTTTCGTCAAGTCTATAGAATAGTCCCGCCTAAATCATTCTAAGGCCAAGAGCGTTCGTTTAGAACATAATAGCACTATTAATTGGAGCTGGAATTCCATGGCTAAGATGGAAACCAACATTCGAATTCCTTGCTCTAATGTGGCTATATGTTTCTCGTGTAGAGCGGTGTGTGAGGCTGCACAACGCGCATATCTATAACGGGTTGTAATTTGCAGATAATGAAAAATTCTAGATTCCCTTGTTTTGTAAATTTCACTAGACTTTAGAACGAAATAAGAGGGTGTGCACTCATTTGCGTATAAAATTATTTTATTCTTATGCCAAGTATCACTATTAAGATAGAATGATATCCTTTGCACCTAAAATTGTGTGCAAATTGCAGATCATGAAGTATTTCTGACAATCATTTTTTTAAAAATGATAACGTGAAATGCTCCTTGTTTGTTTTTAACATTGAATATTTGTTGACATTCTTCACAGGAAAAAAATGTGATTATTGAATCAATACAACAATTTAATTTTTTTTAATTTTCAAAATATACCTATAAAATAGTTATGGCACTTGGAAAAGGCACATATTCCACGAAAATCATTATGAACTGCTCAAGCTGTTGATTCTAAATGAAATAAAATAAGAATCATGCTTTTTACTGTAATATATATATATATATATATATATATATATATATATTATATACGATCGTCACGCCATATGAAAATAACGGTAATCTGTAATAACTAACAACAACCAGTTACAAGCAAGTTGCCATCATCTGATTACCAGTGGCATTCAAGTTTAACTTCGTTCAATAATTTGTCACTCCAAGGCTCACTTAAGTTACTCTTACTGTCTCTGTCCGATGACAGAGAACAGCCAGAAACCGGTTGTTTTGTGCAAGTGCAGCGAATATGAGTAGCCTTAATGATAATGTTCTACTTGAGTTTTAGTATATGCAATATTGTATCAAAAATGCAAATGAATATAACGTACAAGAATTCAGTATGAAATTCAAATATTGAGTCGAGAATACGCATACGATTATTAACAAAACAAGAGTTTTACGAAAACGTGATCATTACGTTGTATTCCAGATTTCATGTCCATACTTAGTTCTTTTGTTATTAAATTATTGAAACTATGATATCTCTGTTCATTGTACATGCGCAAGCAATTCAGTTCTTTGATAAAATCGTTTCTGACTAAATAACATGGACAACGAATGAAGTGAAAAATTCAGATCTTCTCAATGCAAACCATATTCACCCAATTCTTCATTGTCAGAGAGAGAGGAAGGAATCACTAGTTGCAAAACTTCCATTTTTATGGAATCACATCGCATCTACTCAAATGTAATTAGACTGGCACGACATAGTTTTCTATACTCGTCGATAAAAATAACATGTACAAATAAACCATATTTTATAATAAAATTAATCTGTATTTTAAATTAAGGAGTAAACACAAAATCTCACAACAGAAATTGTAAAAGAATTGACGAAAGTACAGGCTGTGTGATTTAGATGCGTTCTACTGCACAAAAGACATTTTACTACAGAACTCCAAATAATTTAAAATTTGAAAGGCTATCCAAGCGTTGCTGGAATACGTCAAAATTCGTTAAAAATCAGGATTCGGAAAAGTTTAGGCAAATTCCGCATTGTTATTTCTCAAAAAGTCGAATCACATAAACAAACAACTCGATCAAACAAAATTGACGAAACCCGCCATGATATATTCATTGTAGATTCAATCGATGAAAATTGATAATAATGAAGCAAAAGTTCGAGAGAATGATCAATAGGCTACAAAGCAAATTATCACTACAATTTTCGATGTGCGTTTTAGATCGAGTCGACATTAAAGGAATACTTCATTAGATGTCAAGCTGTTTAAATATTATTGTCTCGAATCTGCCTTGCGTCGCAATAGTGTACACCACGATAAAATTGCGAAATATCACCGTTAACGTTCACAATTATTTCACACAGTTAGTAAAACATGGTTGTTATAGAGAATGGAGTGATTTTGCTAGATGTGAACGTACATTTGTTAGAATAAGAATTGTTAGTGTCTTTTTAGGGCTGCAGGTAAATCAGGTTTTCCACATCGATTTCAGCAATTGGTCGGTCCATATGAAGTTTTTCGGCATATGCTCTCCACAAAATCCAATAGGTTAATTAACTATTGGTACATTTTGTGTGTTCAACAGATTGATTAAATCTTCCACAAACAATAAAAGTCCAAAATTAGCATTTGGAAAGAATTTCGGTTTTTAATCTGAGAGAATTGCGGTATTTAATTTTATATTTAAAAGTGTAGTTAACTGTCTCAGCAGATGTGCGTCCTTCTTTATTTCATTTCTTAAGTGTTACATGCGAGCAAGTCAAACTATGGATTATTTTGTTGGACAACTGTATTTATCTAAACTGAAATCTCGAAATCAAATAAGTGAATTCCCTCGGCATTTAAAACAAGAGTCAGTTGCATCTGATGGCGCCAAACCTGATAAGTATTCAATGTATACCGGTAATTTAAATCACAAATTCATGAAAATTTCATGCTCAACTGCGTTTGAATGAATACCTAATCCAATTCACAGGAAACAATATATTCTGCATCGCTCTGAGTGTTGCAGTACTTGGTAACCTTTGCATACATGATTTTGGCGTAATTTGTGGTGGTTCAGGCTACGTGAAATTACAGTATGTGGGTAAAAAGTAAAAAGTAACCACTCACAATAATTCTTCGATTGAATTGAAAACGATTCTCCCCAGCTTGGCAATTGGCTATTCCGGTCCAAACGTCATAGTACTATCACCGCGGTAAATCCAAGAATTAGCTGTGGCTGAAATATGGAGCGGTCCTTTTATAGCTGGCAAGCAATCTTTCCACAATCCACAGTCAGAGCTCCAAGCACGCAGTGCGGGTATCAAAAAAGATGAGAAGAGCAACTCCGAGCAAACGAAAATTTATATTTGTAAAATCCGGGTACAATTCAAAAAGTGTACAATGATTGATACAAACCAAAATGTTTACAGAAAAATGCCATAAATTCACCTTTAGTAGCCAAGAGCAGTATCTGTTTTTCCGCAGCATGCAGACGACGCTTTACACAGTGCTACCTAATTGAGCGTTTTAGGAGAAAGTTCTCCCCAACTCGTAAGCTCAAAGTCAATAGCCTTCATATATTTTTGCAAACGTATTTGCACAGCAAGGGCATTCTCAAAAAGTTCAAGTTCTCTATTTTAACTCTCCATAGAGTGCATCATTTGGAATACGACCGCTTTCTGTGCTGTACGCTTGACCCAGCCAGTGTACGCGATGCTGCGTTTATTGTGAATATTTTTAGAATTACATCCATATAACGAAAGTACTGCTGGTTTTCAATGGAGTGGAGCAAGCAGTCTTCTTAAATATAAACGCTTGCAAAGTTTCTTTTAAAAGCAATTTACTTTTTGAAGACAGAATTCATGACACTTAATAGTTCAAGAGAAAGTACACGTGGACTAAATAAAAATTCTGATAAAAATTTTGGAGGAAATTCGGAAAATGAAAATTGAGAATATGACTTTATTTCAGTAGACTTGAACTAATTTTGAATTGTTGTCTGCGTTATAGAGAAGAAATATTTATTGGATTTTTTTTTAAAATTCGTTCACTGTTCAATCCGAGTCAACACAATCGTTACTTAAAAGGTGATTTATACAATCAAGGACCCATTTTGCTTGCCTTATGATAAATTCTCTTGATTAGCACAGTTTTTTGCCAACCATGATCTTGCGCTAGATTCTTCACAAATGTTTGTATGTATGCATCAAGAACCATTGTCTATAGTGTAGCTGAAGTCGTTCGAAAATTCGTCTTAGTAAACCGAACATGATGTTCACACGCTTATAGACGACTGCGCTGATTGCTGGTTGTCATTTAAAACTCCTTTAATCTCACATATCAAGAACTTTATCTGATGTAATCCATTCAAGCATTCAACCACCAATTTGAAAAATAGAAAGGCAGGTTTTTACTGTATAACATTCTGTATTCTACATTTGCTAACTTGTCCACCTTTAGAATATGCCATAGTCACAATCAAGCGAAAAATACACTCTTAATCGAATGCATTCAGCTTCCATCCATGTCTCGATTATATAATCGAGGTTTCGCGTCATTACAAAAAGCATTTGGTATACACAATTATCTACCAAGTTCGAGAGTGAACACAGGAAAAAATTGCAATTGTTCTATCGACTCGCTCAATAATCTTGGTGTTGAACAAGAAGCTAGTCTCAATATTTAAAATGAAATGTTTTGTATATTAACGAAAAACGTTTCATTTACGAGTGGAGCCGCCATTGAGATTAAGCATAGATAGGTGCATCCTCAGCAAACAGCAAGTCACGGTTTGGTATATACTGAATCTTGATTTGTGTTCCTTAAATGTTCAGTGTGGAGAGTTTGCAATTATATCGCGTGAGTAGGTAAATACCTTAAGGTTTCGTCCTCAAAGCATGCTTTAGCAGTGCCGAAAAGTAAATGCCGAATAGTGTGTATGTTTTAAGACCGTTTTTGACGGCTCATAGAAATTTGATGCTCACGAATTACAGCATGCACAGTAGTCCGAGCTTTCTTATATTCTGGCGAGCTTCTGAAGTCTGTTTGACAGGCTATAAGATCGAGAAATTCATATATCCAACCTGCTAACGTGAGCGAATGCCATGGTTAAATTGCGGCAAACTGATTTTAATAGAATACGATGTTCCCGACAATTTTGTTTGGTTTTAACAGGGTTGTCTACGGTTGATCTTCCCCAGCCGAAGCCACTGAGATTTTGACTAATACCTAAATACAACCAATATTTCACAACTTCAATTTCGTAATTATTTTGAAGAATCTGGTACTCATGAGTAGACTTAAAATAAAATGTGGCCTGGCTGATCATATATCATTATTTATAGTTTTTTCTTCTAATCCTCGTAAACTATCTCAGCACAAATCGATATTACCCACCACCACAGAATCACCCTTATTTATTTTAACTACTCATTCGGTAATTCTCGACCAGTTGGTGGTGTTTGTATCAGCGTGTATGGATTTTCGAATCATGTACATTTGGTGAACAATACAGTGGTTGCAAGTAAAAATGTTGAAAGCACGAACCACCTCTTTAAACGTTTACTCAAAGCGACTCGTTATTATATTTTGTATAGCGACCACCTTTTGATGTAAGATTTTTTGAACTTGATCTTAATGTTTTCATGTGCGGACATTGGTACGTAAAGAGTACGGGTAGTGATTAACACAATATAGTTCGAAATATTCATTTGCATGCATTTTCATCACACACACAAACCACGACCGGTTTCGTGCTGTTTGCACTCAACAGGTAGGAACAGTAAGATCAGGATCCGCATGAGCTTGAAACAGTGGATGAATGGTAAACAAGTAGCGCTTGTATGCCACTGTTGGATAAGGCTGGTACGACAAACCTGTTCAATTTTCATGCTTTCTAGAATCAAGTCAGTTTCACCCTCTTAACATATTTTTGCGTAAAACAGTTCATTTCATTCGAACCCGTATTACGCCTAATCAGTAGTTGTATACTTTACCAAAAAGATGCCAACAACTTTTAAAAGAGAGATTCCACGGTATTTGTTGCAGTCGCCTCTTTCTTCCATGTTCTTAATATGCTTGACGATCTTTGTGACTCGCGTCATTTTTGGGGCACTCGCATGGCCAGCACTGAAGAAGTAATCGACGAATCAGCTGCATTAAATCTGTTCTAAAGAATTTGATGAACTTTTCACCGATGTGCAATTGTGCATCACTTCGGTACTGTTCGGCTAACACAGTGCTACATTGATTTGCCACCTAGAGGCAGTGCTTTCAAAAGATAGGACAACAGCTCGTGTTCATTCGAAAGACCCACTCTAATTGAAGTTAAAATCAGTCGAAAACTGGGCATTAGTTTTATGAAGAATATCGCAAAAGTGATTTCAAAGCTCTTGATATTGACTTGCTCATGACCGCTTACTTCTCGTTTCGAAGTTAAGCAAAAACAGGTCATGCAAATATCTTCGATCGGTCGAGTAGTACCAATCACTGACTCAATTTTTTGATTTATCAGGAAAGCATGATCACAGTATAAACATATTTGAGTTGCGTATGTGCTTCTTAACAACGCTTGAGTGTCAGAGATTATTCCGTGATCAAAGTGTGAATACCCTCTTATAATCTGACCAAAATTAAGACGATTTAGACTGATCCCTATAAAACTGAAGCGATTTGGGTCTGTTAGAAAAATCCCTGATATTAGTGCAGCGAATGATTCGTTTCGATACAATAACGAGTGTTTAAACCCGGTGCGATAAATGTAGCTGTGATATTTATTTGAGCATACCGGGATTATCGACAAGTGGAATTCCCAGATTTCTTTAACTAACACCTATTCTGGATCACATTAAAAATAGATGAAATATTTACTCGTATGAATTGAACATTATTGCCATTCAAAGTAAACATTTGTTACTAGTAAAATTATCAATCCGATCATTTTTACATTTTAGAATTTGATACAAAATCGATTTCTGAGTGGTTGAGCTTACTGATCAACTGAAGTCTTTGTTTTGTAGCATACTGATCAGGTGACCTTTGGCTGCATCATAAAAATTCGATTGGATAATCATTGAATTATGGTGGCTAAAAGAGCACGTCCAGGTCAATCGAAAAGTAGAAAAGGGTGTGCGAAAAGTGCAGGGGTATTGGCTTTAAATGAGCTTAATCATTTTCTTTTAGGTTGCGATGAATCGGGAGATACAAGAGTATAAAAACCAAAAGCAGAAATATTTCGATCTTCTGAATCGAGTGGACAAATGGGTGTCGGATAATTTGGATGAGCTCAAAGCGTTGTTATCTTTGCACGTGAACTACGACGCGGATAAAGTCTCGTATATAACTTTTCAATCAAGTATGATACCAATTGATTTGTGTTTATTTTTCCAGCGCTTCGTACCATGGAAATCCCATGCACGAATTTAGAACTTCAGATTATAACGAAACTCTATGACAGACAAAACGAAAATTGCATTTACTTTGATGATTTATCAACGAAATTACGACTGGTTGAGTAAGCGTGTACTACAATATTATAATCATTAGCGTTATTCACAGCATATTTCATTTAGTTCAGGTGTAACAGCAAAAATCGTTTTGAAACATTAGCTAGGAACAAACGACTTTTGATTTAACTCCAGTGTATAAGCTTTTAATCTACTAAGATTAACAATTTCTGAATTAATAAATTATATCTAACAAATAACCAGAATAATGTTATATAGTGAATTGTGCAAAATAAGTTAAAATTATGGTTTTGAGTAAAGTTAACCTTCCAAATACGTCTAAAAATTCATTTTGATATCAGCAGCATTACTGAGGATAATGAATATCTAGTTCATCCAACGATGGGGTACGCCGTAGAGACGCGGGATTCATAGATTATCTAAGATGACATTTTTGTCACAAGGTAACAAATTTGATGATAAACAAACAGTGACGTATGGGCCTCTGAGGCTTTACTCAATGTCAAATAAACCGCAACATTATTCTGGCCTTCAAAATAGTGATAACAGAATGATACCTGCTGAGACGTTTCTTACAAGATTGTTGTGAGAAAGTCTTACACAACTCAAACGTTTTACGCATCAAGTTCTCGCACTGTTTACCAAGCTTCATTTGAAATTCTTGGTTCGTGCTCCACGTTTTGTGCATGGCTAATTTTAAAACGAACTTGCCTTTCCATTACACAGATTTATATTTAGAGTTACATAAGCATAGGTGTCATTTGAAAGATTTGAATTTAAGACACGCATTATTTATTGTTATTTGTTCAATTTATTCATACGGTGAACCGGTAATTTTGTTAAGAGTTAACCTTATACCATAAAACTTTGGATCCTTCTAATAAGCTTATTGTACATTTCCTTATTTTCTCAGGCTCTATGAACAAGGACAAAAACAAGATCAACAAAATACCATGCTGCAAAATTATAGAACGTAAGTCAAACAGTGCTTTAGTTCCACTTGTAAAACGGCCAAAATATTGATGCATCGAATTTGACGCCCCCCACATTTACGTTAGAATGTCAAATGCTAAGCTCGTGCTCAACTCTGAAAAGCAGGTGTCATTTTCAAGAATGATAGGCTATACATAATCATAATCACAGACTGCATTACACCGGCAGCATGCACCGAATGCTTAACTGCCACACAACCATGAAAAAATAAAATCCTTAAAAATGGTGCGACTTAAATAGCTACGGATTCTATAGAAGAGTAAGCACAAACAAACTGGGAAGAGGTGCCTACACCTCAAATGGAACATGCATTCAAACAAGTTTCGTGAACGAGAAGAGCGACATCAGCATGTCAGCTTCCTTGCGGCTTTCACTGTCATGCATCATAACAAGCTTTTCCGTCACTCCGCTTGATAGAATACAAGGTTAAGCAAACACAACAAGAAGGTGCTTAGTACAAGTCCGCCATTGAACACGGTTTCAAATCTTGTTCTAAATCAATTTACTTGGTGATGGCTTAATTTACCATGGTGGAGATATCCAGGAAAATATGTTCCGAAATGTGTCGACGATTCCTAGAGAATTCATGCGGAAATGTATTAGTGTGAACATGCGATTGCGTTTTGCAATGTTGAAATCATGTATAAATTTGTACCTTCGTTGGTGATCGCTATATTCTGTCGGTTGGTATTTGGTAAATTTAAAGTCGCCTACGTAAGAGATCTAAACATGTGCTGCTTAAATGGTAGGCTACACAGCTTATTAAACATTTGGTCTGTTTGTGATAAATGTTTACGATTTTGAAGACATCAAAATTTGTACTGTTTGGTTCAAGACTATTTATAAATGTGTATTTAGAACCTTAACAAATGAGTTTCCCTGGAAAATAAAAATTTCTTTAATAAGGCTTAACAGACCGAAGGCACGCGTATAGACGACCTCCCATTACAGAATTTGATAACAACCTTTCATAGCCAAACATCAATAATGGTCTTTGATGTAGCCTAATCAAGTGGCTCGCGTTCATTTTGGTCATAGACTATGGAATTTTTGTCATTCTTTAGAATTTTTACTGTTATGTAATTCTAATATGCATTTATTCCCATCGAATCAATAACAAATTATCCCAGTCTATTTGTAAGAGTTACTGATCATTTTAATATTGAATTTTATACAGTGTTTGTGTCATAAGGGAAAAGAACCATGTTTTCTAGTAGTGTCTAGTTACGGATGCAGATCAGGAACAGTTGAGATCCGACTACTAAAAAAATTGAGACTCCGCATTTGTCTCTGTTTTCTCAAAAGAGTATAGCATCCATCCTGCCTTACACAAAGACACATAAATTCAGAACCAATGATAGGGATATTCAGTGATCTCATCATCTGGCAGCTTTTAAATTTCAAGCAGTTCACAACACACTCGGCAGTTTCAGAATTATCGAATAAATAGCCATGAAATAACATTTCGTTTATTTATTGTGTCTTATCGATCAGTGTCATGTGCAACATAGTTAGGTAGCAGTAGGATTTTCAGAAAACACAATTCGCTTGCGTGCAGTCGGACAACACGGCTTCAGAAAAAGACACTTTTGCCTTTCAAACCTTCTGCTCGCCGTTGAATACTGGACATAAGCTGTAGACAAAAGTCTCACCATACACGCTTGTTATCTTGATATGTCAAAAGCATTCGATTGTGTCAACCACAGTCTGTGTCATTTGAGTAAGGGTTGATGGTGCTTTGTCACGACCCATTGCAGTAACGAGTGGTGATCTATGTAAAAGGCTTACCTAAACTTGTTCGCTGCAAAATCTTGTCATTTGCGGATGACATCAAGCTGTGGACACAAGTGAGCACAAATAAGGATCGCAGACTGATTCAGCTGGACCTCTATGTCGTACAGGACTGGTCAGTTAGTAATGAACTGCCTTTCAATGTCAGAAAATGCAAGGTATTGACTGTTGGAAGACATTTCGAGTTCTCTAACACCCTTGGTTCCCATATTCTTGAAAGCACTGACAAGGAGAAGGACTTGGGTGTGTGGGTGAGCAGCACATTTAAACCGTCACATAACGCCACAACTCTCTATGAAAAGACGTCATGAGTACTGCTTCTGCTAAAACGCATGTTCGGGGGTTTCACGAAGCAAGCTGTACGTCGAATAATTAATACGCCCTTGAGGCCAACCATGAAGTATGCGGTTCAGGCATGGTCCGACTGGCTACAGAAGGACATTAGCCTCTTGCAGAGAGCTCGTACGTGGTTTAAAGCACAAACAATACGAAGATCGCATTACAAGCCTCAATCTCTTCGACTCACGCTACCGCCGTTTTAGAGGTGATTTGATTCTTATGTTCAATAAATTGCATACCCCCAACCATCCCCTGAATAAATTATTCACACGACTACCACCCTGAACCAGCCGAAGTCATGACTTCATTTTCATTCAGTCCTCTCCGTGCCGGGTGGCACATGAGGCGAAGACAACTTCACGCCAGTGGTTCCGGTCCGTCGCTGCTTCCGTTGCCGTCTGCACCGTGAATCCTTGTGCATGTAGTTCGCGTTCCAACTTTCTGCGCCAAGTTTCCTTGGGCCGTCCCCTTTTTCGTTTACCTTGCGGATGCCAGTGCATGGCTACCTTCGTATGCGAACTGGATCCATCCTGCAGACATGACCGAACCACGGATCTGTTGTAATCGTTTCCGTAGCAATGTAGGTTTTACGGGATAGGGTTGCTAGCCCTAAGCCCAACCCTCCTCCTTTCTCAGACGGGCTTGAGACCGTCCTTGGCGCAGTTGGAGTCATGACTACACAGTACTTATTCCCGACACGAGACTGACCTGTCGAAGGTATTTTTAGTCTGTATGTTTTACCTAGAACTCCCTAACCTGTAATGTTGCACATTCACCCAACTTGGATATATTCAAATCGAATTTGGACAATTTCATGTCGACCAATCCAAACATTGAACCTATATATTCTACACCAAAAACGCTTTGAAATTTGAACCCATGCATCGAAGTAAACTATACTTCTTGACCACATGGATTTACATGTGCTATCCAACCGATTGAAAACCCTTTCTGCCCTATGGATTTTTACGTGATTCCTTAACTGCTCAGTAAACAAGTAAATCTCGTTTTACTACCTATGTTATTCGTAATTCCCATATTATTCTGTGGTTTTTGTAAGGCTATATACTTTTTAGATCATTAAAATTTAAGTGAATTGAATTTAACTTGCCCATTTGGGGAGCAACTTCTTGAATCGCTTAACGCGAACATTGTGGTTGGTGTGTTGTTTTTTGTCGGCACAAAAGCTAACCGAATGAGACCGATCGTTACATGGATTGGCTGAGTGTGGGCGTTTTTAATCTTTGGCATTCAATGAAGTGTTTTAAGTATGCAGAGAAGGTTAAGTATGAGAGCTCGAAACAGTGAAAGAATAAAGTCAGACATGCTGAGTCGTGCTCGTTTCGCTTAGGAGTGTTAATGGCTTTTGGTAACTTGCTAATGTAAATAGAAAAAATTAAATTATGTCATACTTGTGTTTCACATTTTTCAATAACCGCCCCCTTAGGACATTATTTGATCTTCTACCGTTCCTCAATAGCGATATTGTTTTATAATATAAATTAATAAATGCCTGTTATATAAATGAGTTATAATGGTGAAAAATAAACTGTTCATAAAGAGCTCAGTCCATTTTAAACGTTGTATTGCGTTGACTGTTAAAATTAGCCGAGGAGTCAAACAAAAGTGTGTTCTAGCTCCCACGTTGTTCGATTTTGTCTTTGCTCTGCTGCTGAAGTTCACTTTTAGATCAAGAACGGAAGGTATTTACTAACGCATGCGACATGATGGCACACATTTCGACCTGAACCGCTTGAGAGCATAAACCAAGGTACGGATGTGCTAATTCCACACCTGCTGTTTGCCGATGATGCAGCAAATATTGCTCACGTCCAAGAGCAGCTCCATTCGATAGTAGACTGTGTTTCATCGGCATTCAAAGAGTTTGGGCTGCAAATCAGCATCAACAAGACCAAATTCATTCGTTAAAGGACTGTATCGCCTCTTTTCATGACAGCTGAAAACTGTCAGTTTAAACCAGTACATCATTTTCATATATTGGTTCAACCACTGCGGATAACCTCTGACTCGACACGGAGATGGATGAGCGGATTGGCAGAGCAGCTGCCATTTTGTCTCGATTAAACTCTCGTGTCTGAGGGAACCGCAAGTTGACTGTGGTGATGCTATAAAGCGCGTGCATACTAAATGCTTTACTGTACGGCAGTGAAACCGGGACCATCAACACAAGACACGAACGGAAGATAAATGCTTCCCAATTACGAATCATCCGCAGTATCTAGAATATATCGTTGAATAACAAAATAATGAATGCTGAAGTGATTTCTGAAGCTGGTCTACAGAGCACGTTCACCCTACTACAGCAGCACTGCCTACGCTGGCTAGGTCATGCGTACAGAGTGGAAAAATTGTCGTATTCCAAAAGATCTACTCTATGGTGAGTTGAAATCAACTAATCGATCTTTGTGAAGACCGCAATTTCGGTGTAAAGACGTTTAAAAAGCGATAAGAAAGCTCTAGGTATAAACCATTCGAGGTGGAAAGTACTTGCTCTTGACCGCTTTCTTTAGATGCACTATGTAACGCGTCTCTTTCAAGCTGAAAAAGAGCAGATGCAGCTCTTGGCTACTGAACGAACACCAATCCGCTCGGATGCAGTTGAGGCCCATAGAACGAATACTATATTTCTGTGAGCGCTGCGTTAGAGATAGTCACTCCCGAAGAGAAGTGATTTTGATTTACATTCATTGAATTATTTGACCCGGTGAGACAAACAAAAATGCAATGGATGATATTGGTGATTGCGAAACAAATGACGTAGTTTAGGAGGGATACTGTTCAGAAGTAGTCTCAAATCTTACTTTTTTACAATTTGCAGGCGGTTTCTTTGCTTGGTAAGTAGTATAGAAAGTGCACTCAAATCGTATTTCATCCATGTAAGATTATGTGAAAGCAAGAAAGTAAATTTGTGTGACCTCCCATTAATTTGTATATGTTTCTAGTATTTCTTTCTGCAACCGAAAGTTCGCGTAAGATGTTTTGACGAGAGGTTTCAATTCAAAGTCGTTATTCACAGTAATTATTTTTTATTGAATTAAGAAATTATTGACACTCGCACAAACTAAATTAAATTGATTCAACACACAACTCCTCCATATTTTTTAAGGTCTTTGTGTCTCGCAGCCATACCCTTCTACAGATATTTCAAATGATCAAAATAAATCAAGTGCTCGTCATTGACAGAGGTATTAGCGTCATCTGTTTGTAATTTATGACATGAAAAACGAAACAATTTTCGAGTACCAAAGTTTTCTCTATTGCAACTATTTCAGATAAAAGATTTTGCCTTAATAAGACCTATATTATCAAAAATTTGCATCGCGTAATGATATACATGGATCTAACACTAACGGATATTTTTTTCAATTAATTAATGATCAATCTATTAGCTATATCGACAGCTTCTGGCAAAATTGCTCAACTGGGAGGTCATCACAGTGACGGTGAGCAACACAAACAACACAATACATACACGAAAAAGCTCACTTGCATGCATTTCCAACTCACACACACACAATACATAATTTTCAAACATCAAAATAATTATCCGTGTTCAGCTCCTGTATCTGTACGTTCAACGCCGTTGCATCTCGAGGCGTACCTTACTAACGCCCTATTGTGCTTCCTCAACGCCCCCAACGAAGCGGTACGGACCACTTTGAGAAACACAGATAAAACGTCATTGATCTTGATAGTATCGTTGGTAGTGGCGTATAACGAAGAAAATCAAGTTCACATGCATAGAAAACGCTGGAAGGGTCAAGTAGAAATCATTATTCCTCTAACTCAGTATTAAGATACTGACGCCTCGGAATGACGTCATTTAAAGGTTGCTTGTAATATGACTTGTCTTACAAAAATATGACCATGCAAATAAACTAGCTGTAGCTGGGCACCGCGAGATCAGACTACGCGATGGCTTCTCAGTGACAGAGATATGGCTCAGAAGCGTTTTCAATGGCTGTCTTGTTGTGAGCCTCTTCTCAAAGTGTTGGATGCTCTTAAGTGGAGTGACGAGAAATAACTGCAAAAGAGTGAAAACATCAATGAAGCTGTTTTACTAATCTCGGTCTAATCGTTCACAAGGAGGAATGTATACATGATTTATTCGAAGTGAGTTCAACTTATCCTAGTGTGCCTGTGTTCAACCTTCCACGGGCTCAGTAACATTTTAGGTTCCATCCTATTTAGAAATTAATCGTTTCGTGGTTGTAGGACAGCTATGCACCCGTCTAGTTAATGTCGGTTTAATGTTGTCCACACACGGATTATGATGAAGCATTCTGTTTTCACACTTTATGATCGAAGCGATTAATCATTAATTTATTACAAAGTAATCTTGTTCGATCTACGTAGACTTATATGAATAGTGTGTTATATTGCGGAAACGTGACATGAATGATTGAATATATTCCAAATAGATTGGAGAGAATTGTCAACACTAGGTCATTACTTTATATAATTTCATTCGCAGTTGGATCCTTGGACACTTCAAGTGTTTGGGTTGCTTACAAATGGACGATTCTCCGCTTCATTTCGATCGAACGATTTCAATTGACTTTTTCACCGAAGGACTAGTGAATATTATTCGGTAAGTTCGCTACAAATGTAAAATTTTGATCATATAAATAACGTTTCTTATTATAAATTAAAAATAAACCGTGTATCTACGAGGATAGATATTCGATGCAACAAATGAATCAGTAAATATTAGGGAAAATAACATGCATATGTTTAGGAGTTCTTTCGGGATTAAGTATGCATGAATGAATGTGTATTCACACAGGTCGGTTGTTGGGTGAATAGATGAATAGATGAATTGATGAATAGATAGATGGATGGTAGGAAGAGGAGGGATTAAGCGATAGAGGGAAGGTGAGAGGGGATAGACCAATGGATGGATGATTTGATGCAATGATGAAAACTGTAATGGATGAGAGAAAACCCTTGAAATAAGGGCTATAGCATAAAACAGTGAACTAGAGGAGAAAAGTCTTAGCTCATGATGTAAGTGTTGCTTTGATAATGTTTCACGCTAGCATGTCAGCATTACGCAACTACTTCAGCAATACGAAAGGTGAAATGGTAAAAATGATCAATCGAATATCGTCAAGAAGAATGCTTAAATCGATTTTGAAAGGAAATACATCAGGCAATCCGGTAGCAAGCTGATTATGAGACTACATGTACCTCGGTTTTCTTCGAAAATATGACTAAAAATCATTGATTGCAACACAGGTTGATCGATTTGGGCACTTGTTCGATTGGGACAACTTATTAATTCTATCCAAATTTAACAGTCAACGTGTGCGATAATTCAACGAAGCGTGGCACTCAGAAAACATTTATTTAATCAGCACCTCCAATTAACTGCGAACTATGAACCAATCAATATTCGACGACAAAGTATATAGATTATGAATTCGGCCAACACCGGAGACTGGTGGCAAACGGACAAAAGAACCATATGGGAACCTAAGAATACCAATTACAAGTCAATTCGGAAGCTAAGCGAACACCAACAGCCCAAAATAAAACTATTGTACAACCAGAACCCCATAAGCGTTCAACAACCTATCATATTAATTCGCGATCTGCATTAGAAATACGAGTATTTTCAATGGGGAGCCGATTGCGTATGAATGTTAATGTTTGTTTCTTTTTGTTTTCAGGCAAGAAACGGGAATAGTAGGACCAGATATCAATATTTATACATCTGCCGAAGCTGAAGACGATAGTTGTTTGAAATCAATGACCAGATTGTGTGATCAAGGTATTGAAGGTGATGAGGAATGGGCACCAAGAGAAGTGGCTTTTTACTATAAAATATGCGACTTTGACCAATCGAAATGGTCCAAAACTTGTCTTTCAGAAATTCTGCATTTCGCGCACAATTCAATCATGTGGGCTGAGTTGAAACTCTGAGTACAATGGATTTGCACGTTTTTTTCAAAACCTATTACGTAATTGATCCTGCAGAGAATGGTTTATTACGATAATTTTAGCATTTTCCATCTATCTTATATCGCTTTAGATATTTTACTAAGCTTGTCATAGAAAGCTGTCATTTTTATTTTTACATAATTCAATATATCTTTGAGTTTGAATAAGCTATTTAGCAGTGAATAACATTTTTAAACCAAAACATTATATTAAAATACATGTGTAACATGCATGTTGCATGTCTCTAAAATATATAATTCGGTATTCTTTACCAACAGAGATGTTATTTCGTGTATTCACCCAAATCTCTTGCCATTAATTCAATGAAGTCTATTAATAATTGAGATCCACATTAGATAGCTAATCATATGCACTTATTTTTCCTAATAAAAACTATTGCAATCATTCAATGATGGGTAACGTGGCTGAGGTCTGAGTTCCATGGTTGAGGAAAATATCGCCACCATAGATAAAATTTATCACAGAGCAACAAAATTAATGTTGGTTCTCCGCGGTGTTCCATAAGCTTTATTATTGTGACGTCTGGGTCTATTTGACTCCATCAAATGAAGATACGGCACGAAATAATTCGTAGGCATATAATTGTCTTCCGAAGGACACCAACTAAGTCCTTTGTTACAAGAGTGTTGTGAGAAAGTGACGCGCGTACATGTCATGCCGTTTACAGTATTGATTACCTGTGCCACTTTTTAGCTGTGCATGCTATATTTTTCTGGAATTTTCTATGCCAACATATGATGGACCCTCCGTGAATGACGATATTTAATGCAAAATTGTACCTACGTATGCAAACGAACAACGTTCATGAGCTTTTCTTTTTATATACTAAACCTAGTCTTACTGTCTCAACCTGATGAGAGCAAAGAGCCAGAAACCGGTTATAGTGTGTTCAACTGCAGTGGATGTGAGCAACACCATTATTTGCTGGTTATATACTGCTATTTTTAACATTTTCATGTATATCGTAATCCTGTGGTGTTGTTAAGTATACACTTTTTCGAAGCATAAATCTTCTAATGCTTGAATCCAACAACAAGCTTCTTGTTATGGTCAACATTTAGCATTATTCGATAGCAAACTTTCTCAATATTTACTATGAGCATTATTAGATGTAAAATTATTGAATATGTACTTATGTCTAATGAATTTTGCTTGTACTGACTCAATAGATGTAAATTCAAATTCGGACTTTATGTTCGTATATTATTTTCTCATTATTATTGGTCAACCTTACAATATGCTATTGTTAGGTTAGAATGAGAACCAATTGGTGGCATTATTCCTCAATGTTTTTTACAATTTCTGTTAACTTTGCTTTGCGAGACTGTAAAAATGACACGGTGCACTAATAGCGCCATTTATTCCCAGCAATTGGTTTCCTGTGACATAAAGTTTTATGTTGCATACATTATCCGCATGCACAATTTAGTTTGACCGCGTTTCTTAAAGTCTCTTTGAGAATTGTGTTATTTTCGTCCCTGTACATCAAGGTAAATGGTCCGGTTTCATTCGCTGCACAGCACGGCATCGAGTCGTAAAGGGTGTTACGTTCCTCTTCGCTTAATCCAGAGAAGTAGCGATTTAAGAGAACACTGTGATTGTTGTCCGTGGGCGCAAGCAAACCTGAAATAACAAACGTTTCGAATTAGGTTCTCTCTGAAAAAATGAAATAAACTATCAAATGTAGATAGTTGCTAACTACACACGGATAACGAATTGCATATTGCATCAATATGATTGAAACATTAATTTGAGAAGAATGACACATGATCTTTGAAGGTTATTAGAATTGTTCCTAGCCAGCTAGCTAGCCACAAACTATATCACTAATCGAACAAAGCTTCCAAGAATCCCATTTGTTGAAAGAAAGAATAACAATAAAATACCATTTTACAAAATATTACTCAACATATTTCAGTAAAAATACAAACGATATTCAAACACAAGCGTAATCTGATCCTATTGTTTCTCTCTTATGAGTGAAAGTAGCACGAAATCGGTCGTATGGTGTGGTTGCCGGATGAAAATACGATATTTGAATTTTTTCTGGGTTTACGCCCGTTTTGACATAACATTCACATCGAGTATAGATCAACATAGTCTTTGGATAACTGCGGATAAACTTATTCTTCGATTGCGAAATTTCCTATAATCTCAAATTCTATATGTATTTTCATCAGAACTTTCTATGAAACAAAATGCATAGTTATGGTTTACTCGAAAGGCATATATTCCGGATTTATTATATTTCGAAATAGCTTGTATTAAAATATCTTATCAGCGTATTTGATTGTTTAATAACTTGATACAGGATCGCACATTATTTGATATTGCATTCAGTAATGAGCGTGTGTGCTTTGTTTGGAATTCCCTACCTGCCGATTTGGTAAGCTCAAACACTTTATCTATATTCAAATCGAAACTTGACGATTATATGAGAGCTAATACAAATTTTGCTACCAACTATTAATAAACTATCATACTCGTCATTGATTTTGATTTTGGTTATGGTTATTGTAAAATCAATTGCTTTTTCAACCATAAATCTGGAATCCTGAATCTTGAAACTCATGTGGATTCCAGACTGAAATCTTAATGAGTCTGATCTTGTAATCGTTATCAGGTTGGGATAATCAAGATGAAGCCAGTCATTGCTTAGAATTGTTAATACCATTTTCTTTTAATTCTATATCATGCAGTTGACCCAAGTATAAACTTTGGAAGAATTAACTCTCATTAATGGTATCAGTTAGATGGATATGAAACATTCGAGCAACTTCAGTTTGTTTCATGTATTATATTTCCCAATTTTTACTTGTCGTATAATGTAGAGTAATAATTTTGGTTGCTGTTCATTTTATTTCACGTAAATCCGTGTAAGTATATAAAAGCTTTAGGACGGAGAATCCTTTCTTATTCAATCGTATCCTCATTGAGAAGCGGATAACATGTACTCTTATCTTCTATTTGGTCATTTCGTACGTTATTTTGGGCGAACACTGCGAGTATTCCCAGCTGAATTGGCTCGACATGCATAATTCACACAAAATTATGGATCAGGTTTTTGAGCTTATCCTATCTGTATGCTGATGAAATTATATATAATATATATATATCTATATATATATATATAGATATAATATATATATATATAAAATTTTATTAGCATACGATAGGATAAGCTATATATATATATAGATAAAATAGTCCATGCTACCAAAGTCGCCGTTGATCCAGAGAACCATAGCGCGATTGATGGATCTAGCGCTCAAGTCACTTATAAATGACCAAATTTACTTTTCTTTACATTCCCATATTTACTTCATTTCGATGTAATTCAAAAAACCAGTAAATATTTGTGGAATAATCGATAAACACCTTAATTATTATTTTGTATGGTCAATGATATATATTATTAGAATGAATTAAATAAAGAAATCAAAAACGGTGCTCCTAATTATAGATTTTTGTTGCTCTACATAATTTTCCACTCGTGCATTAGCAACTCAGATTGGTTCAACAGAGAATAAAATTTTCATTTTAATTACCAAACCCACCTACACATCTTCCATGGCACAAATTCAAAGGCAGATAGTTTGGAAATACGATGAATCTGAGCATCTCGTTATTATCCAACTGTTGTTTGTTGAGCGAGTACTTAAACAAACAACACTTGGCTTGCTTTCGGTTCACGTCCAGGAAACTTGGGCACGAATTTTTCAGTTCATCTTTGTCCGGAGTTTGAGTGGACCGTATTTGTAATCGCCGTTTCTCATACATTTCCTTTAATTTAATAGATGCATCCGTGTAAACTTCTAAAGCCATAGGTATATCAGGGGCGTGCAACAGTTGTTTAGGTTCGACTCGCAGCAGTAAATCCCACAATGATTTCGGCGAATAACACTGATCATCTGTGCATTCAAGGGTAAAAACAAGCTGTCTCCTGGCTGAGGTAATTGTACGTTGTAGACCTTTGATAATATCCGTTATATCCCAAATGGCTTCGCGATTGTCGATTATAATTGTGGCAAAGTTACTCATCAATCCCGTTTCATTATCAATGTGTAGGACATTGTCAGGTAACAGCGTGGACCCGATATCAGTTGTATGTACTGCAAGCGACAATCTTTCTACTTGAACCCAAGGGACAATGTAAGTGGACAAGCGAGCGACTGTAATCTCATCTTGTGGAAACCTTTCGGCTTTATCCAGTACAAAACAAGTTTGTATTCGTTCGAGATCTGCGAATATGCATCGTTCTATATAAAAAATAACAGAAAGGAAAATGAAATAGTTTTCGATTTTAATGATAAAATTATGCCTGTCAATAATGTAACAAAACTTATTCTTGCCTCCTTCCACCCTTGATTATTTTGTACCGTACGTGCAACTGCTTAGTCAGGTTTAATCTCACGAACACTTAACCAATCATAAACATGCTGCGAAACGAAAAGCTTGAACCGAGTATCTAAATCTCAGTTGAATCTTATTCAAATATGATTTTTTACGATTTTTCGGAAACATCCGATTGTTATGCTACAAAACAAATACAAAATTAACAAGCAATCAATTCATAAAGAAAACAATGCGTACTCTGGACACAAAAACCGAAATCCCTTTCGGCCTAATATAATAACAGGATTGTAAAGTAACATATATGTGAATTTCTAAATCCTAATTTCGCGCTTAATCATGAATCAATTTGATAATCGCTATTTCAAAATCATGGCTTATAATAATCTTATTTATTAAATACACTCTGTTTTATAAAGCGTAAATTTCGATGATACTCGTTGTTCTAATTTAACAGGCAACGGGCGGTTCAAATGTTGTAAGTGAAAACGTTGCGATCAAGTATACTGAATTCCTGGTTAACTCCAAATGATACAATGGCTTGAACATACATACTAAGCGCGATAGGCTGTCACACTTTTACACCAGAATGAAATGCATCTGAATGAATGCATACGTGATGGCTTAGCAACGCTGAGTTCGGTTAATCCAAAATGAGGTCAAAAGTGACAATGCAAGTTTTGTATTGCCGATCGCGGTATGAGGTCAGCTTACGGTTTAACTGGCAATGTTATGGATAGTTACGGTTAAAAGGCAGTTATTTATTATGCTTCAAGCAGACAATTTATTTAAATATTCAAGAATATCTGGTATTATTCATTCCCTAAATTTATTTAGGTGATTGTGCTAGCTAGTATTCCATCGATATGATTCCTCAGTCATTTCTGACACAATGCTTGATTATAAAATGGAGAACATAAAACAATTATTAGCATATGGTTTGCGTTTGCTAACAAAACTGGATCGCTTTAACTCTTTGCTCATTATCTAATCAAAAGTTTTTTTGACTAGTTTATACTGATCGAACTTTGAGATCAGTTTTCAATAGTCTCATTCGAAGTAACAAGAAACAAATCATCAATAGTTTACGATTGTATCGACATGCTGAAATCCCAATTTTCAATTAACATTACCATAAAACCTGCGAGTTTGTTCTGCAACATGTTGCGTAACTTTGCGTGATATTTAATACAAAAGAAATTTACGATGAATAATATAATCGAAGGTTGCAATCAATGAATTAGAATTCAAAATAACTTAAAACATATAAATCGTATCGTGTTTCTTCTTTCTTTTCGCTTTATTTCCGTTCATTTACCTTAATTATTTACGTATAATCTTTAAAAAACTTTAGTTACACAATTAGACACTATTTTTCACAATTCTAATCTTTACACTCTAACAAACGTTTCGGCCCCTGCCAGAATTTTTTATTACGCTTATTCTAAACAACGTCTTATTTAATATAATTGTGTGAAGTAGTAATACGTTTCATGAAATGTAAAGCTGCTTCCGATGCATGAGATTAACAAATCTAGACTATTCTCACTGAGGGAAACTATTCACGGATAATCAACTGTGCTTAGTAGCTCAAGAAATGATGATTATAAACACTCTTTTGAAACTTAAGTTACTTTTTAACCAAAAAACTTATAAGACTTTTAATTAATGACAGGGCTCGTCAAATGATCTGTGAATCATTTGTTTGATGACTTGCTTTATCTCGCAGTTGAAACCGGGATATGTGAAATATTTTTCAGGCACAATACTTATAAATAAACTGGCATGGGTTGTTTCGAGTAAACATTTAGATTTGTTTTGAAACGTATTTTTGAAATTACTCTTCGCCGCCCAACCGAGGATGGTTAGGGAGTGTTTACGTCTCAATTTCCATGCACAATGTGTCTGGTTGAGCACAACAAAAAAATTATTAATACTTGAACCACGAGTTAAAGACCAGTTCGATAACAAAATCGTTATGATACGCAATCCAATTCTTTGGTATAATTTATTTCATCCTTTAAATTCAAGTACTTACTAGGCTCCAAAAGTATGAGTGATCGCTGGATGTCCTCAAATGCATCAGGTTTTATTCTGTTCCCTGTCAGATCCGCAAGCAAACGTTCATTGTTTACCAGAGACATGTAACGCTTCGCAGCTGGCGGTATGCTTTCACGAACACGTTGCAATTCTTCTAATGATAGTAACGTCGGATTTCCACGAACATCTCTTAGTAGTTGCAAGAGTGCTGAATGCCGTAGAAAGTTTTCCACTTCGCCTGTTTTAACTTGAATTTCGCAAAATCGTGGTTCAATGATTACCACAAAAAATAGCAACATTATCGAACTTTTCACGGAGCTTGGAATGTGATGCATGTTGTTTGCTTCTGAGATCGACACAATTACTATCCGTCCAGATTGCAGCCAGGTATTTATATTTCTCATTGCGCAATGATGCACATAGGCTCACCTAGGTTTTGGAATATCCCAAGTCGTTCATAATTCATGAACTCTCGCCCAATAAGCCGATTCATGGTTGAGTGAACAACATTTCGGATGACAAATTTAACAACAAGTTTGATTCTGTAGTGGCCAATCAGATATTTTTGCAAAATGTTTGTTCGCGTAAAAAACGAATCACCACCAAGGACTCAGTTCAAGTTAACGTAAGACAGCATTGTAGGCGTGAAGCTTAAAATTATATTTGTGTCAGACACGTACCTTCAAGGTCGCAGTTGATGCATTGTTTTGTGTGCTGTGCTTCGACTCAGTGGTATGTGAAGCCTGTAATAACGTGCGTGTATGACAAACCGAAGGTGTTATATGATTTTAAACGTTTTCGCATTGAATCGATCAAGGTAAAATAGATAAATCACAATTAATATTTATCCTAGGATCTGAAATTTATATAATATTTAGGTCTTTGTACTTCTTTAATTTTTTTAGCTGCCTATTTCAAAATATTCAGTTTCCAACGACAAAATCATCGCATTAAGAATCGAATGGACGGTAGTATCGAATATCATCTAATCAAGCAATCGCAAATTATTTCTTCGATATTAGGATAGCGTTTCGACTTAAAATTTAAGTCTAGCATAATATTTATTATAAGACACTGACGAAAATCTCTGGCGGTGCGTGAAAGGGTGATACATTCAAAATGTAATCAAGTGATGATGAAATTCTATGGATGGAAATTGATCACAATTCTTACTATGCGAACATGCAAAGCCAAGATTGATTCCCTATAATTAATGATCCTATAGTTATTATGTTAAAATTGGTACCGTTGGAACACACTTTCGTACTGAAAAATTTGAATTTTAATAATCAGATGCCTCGTCCACATTATACCATACGGTTACATTTCGTTGCCGTTTTCAGAATATAAGGCTAATCAGGGAGAAACAGCAAGAAGAGATCTGTTGTGTCTTGACACAATTGATATATGGCTGACAAACTGTGAATATACCGCTTAATTAAATTGCGATTGTATGACACTTTTGAACGAGGTTGTTACTACCAACCTGTTTAATAAAATGTGTAGATATTCAAGGAGCGCTTGTATGCCACTGTTGAAAAAGGCTGGTACGACCAACCTGTTCAAAGCATGTGTCCAAACACATGTTTAATGGGGTAAAACCCATAACCATGAAACAAAATATTCATTTGCATGCTTTTCCGTCACACATGGTTATGGGTTTTACCACAATAAACATGTGTTTGGACACATGCTTTGAACAGGTTGATCGTACCAGCCTTATTCAACAGTGGCATACAAGCGCTCCTTGTTTACCATTCTTCCACTGTTTCAAGCGCATGCGGATCCTGATCCTACTGTCCCTACCTGATGAGTGCAAACAGCACGAAACCGGTCGTGGGTGTGTGTGACGGAAAAGCATGCAATGAATATTTTGTTTACATGTTTGTTTGAAATTCAAACTTCCGATATCATTCGTGTTGTGAACTAGCCCTTTATTGCTCCTTACACAAAGTAGCGATTACGGGATTATGGTGTAGACTTGAACAAAGATTGGTCGCAAGCATTGCATAAATACTTAGTGGGAAGCAGAGTATATGGAATATCTGTACAACTATCAAAATCATACATTGCATTTTTAATAATTTTCAATTGCCCAACTACAGGTCAGGAAATAATTGAACGAAATTCGGGTATAATAATTGATTCTCATTCAACCATAATACAAAATTATCAAAGATCTCGGGTTATCGAATTTTTGTACAAAAAGGAACTGCAGGAAAATCGTTTGGTTCTATTTTTTGGTAGAAAATTCTGTGTGATCTGTTAGGATGCAATTCACACCGACTCGGTTAAGCATGGCTTCACATTTGGCTAGTCGTTGTTGTAGTAATCCGATTTCCAGGTTTGCAATACTCAAATCACACCGCACTTTCGTCAATTCACCAGACAAACCGAGCGCTCTGGCTCGTTGTCCAGCTGCCTCTGCGCGAGCACGTACGGCAACGTTGCGCCAATATTCTACTTCATCCTCCAATGTTTGAGACGGTGTGTCTCTTTCTGAAACATCATCAAATATCGAAATATTGCTACTATTCGGTGGATTAAGCGTACGAGATTTGCCGATTGATTGCATTTTGGGGAAATGTTCTTTGGAGCATGAAGCGTGCGGTATGTTAACGTTGTCGTAACAAGAGGAGATACGTTGTGATGTATCTGAAGAATCCGCTAATTCTTCCTTTAGACCAGTAGAAAACGAAGTAGCTGAATATTCGTCCTTTGTTTTATTTTTAAAATTTTGCGGTAAAGTGTATTTTTGAACGTCTGTTGTTTGTTTGCTGATCGATGATGTACATTTTTGGTAACTTTCAACCCGTGGTTTTATTGTAATCATTGCTGAACTGATGTAGGACGGGTTTTCACACGTTGAATCCCATTTCATTGAGTTGCTATGACGCAATGGTTTTCTGAACGCAGAACACAGCGGATAGTCAGTCGTTCGTTGTGGGTCCAGGGTGAAAGTACGATGTAGACTCGAAGTCATTGGACTTTCTGGTTTAATGGTAGGGAGAGGGTAAGCTGGTCGAAGAGATGTGTGCCTTTTGCTAACCGGCGTTCGGGGTATTATTGAATCTGAAATGAGGAATGTATGCAATGATTGTTATTAAATTGATGACAGAATGAGATAATAAACCGCGAATATATATTGGTGGCTAACTCAAGGAGGACTACTGAGTAAAATTTAATTGACATTCAGAAAGTTAAATTTCTTAATCACTGTCGACCTCCTCCACTGCATGTGGTATACAAAAATGTGTTTTCTCAAAGCTTATATTCAACTGCTAACAGACAAACCTCCCGGATAATGTGAATATATGTAACTAAAGACAGTAAAATGACACTCTCACGCTATTTTGACCTTTGTGCTTGGTGAAGGTGAACAGCAACATAGCAGCTGCTAAATGTAATTGTGAACTACGACTGAACTAGCGGTAGATTCGAGCGCACGCGGATCCTGATCCTACTGTCCCTACCTGATGAGTGAAAACAGCAAGAAACCGGTCGTGGAGTATGTGTGATGAAAATGCATGCAAATGATCTTTTTTGTTAGCTGTAGATGTGTTTCGATGCGTCTTTTAACAATCAGTTGTGTCTCAGTAAATCATCTTTCAATTACGACTTGACCGCCATGAAGCACAAGTGCCACGAACATATTCTGCATATGTCAGAAAATGAAGATGATATATGAAACAAAAACACTTCTACTTCTTGTGACTCCGCAAAAACCCACTCGATCGATTGATCAGTTCAAGTTCAATAGTACGACACGTAAAAGTCGATATGAGTTTACCAACTGGGCTGAGTCCTAGGCATGTCTCCTTCATATGATCATTCTCAGTGGCCATGTCGGGGACCTAGGGTAGGCATATTTTACTAAATGTGAAAACGTTAGTATTTTTTTCAGCTAAGTATCTTCTATACGACATCGGTCCGGACATCAGCTTTCAGTAATAAAACATTTTGGTGTTGAAGCTTTAAAGCATTCAGCACACGCATGCAGTCAACGTCCTCTAAAAAACACTTGCATAATACGCAATCGAGCGGAATGTAAATTGCACTAAAATTCCATGCTGGTCAAGAGTAGAATATTAATATCTGTCACAGCACAAGAGCAACAAAGCTGAAAATACCGCTCATAACAAATTGTATATTATTCAATACCTAATCATGTTCCTTATCTGATTGTTTTCTGAGAGGTTGTCATTCGAACCATGTTTACGCTATTCTTTAAAAACTTGAATTTCTGTGGGGTCATGATTGTTTTTGTCGGTATTTCGAGCAAGATTTTAACGTTTAAAGCGATTTGCAGGTGAAAGATAATGCGGTTGTCACCCATCTTGCCAGTTATTGACATGCAGTGGCTAACGCACAGCTCAGTGTAATATCACAAATAATCAGATGTTATAAGACTAAGGTCATCCACGAATTTCGGAATTCGATATGTACAATGTCCAGTCAAATCAGTGTAAAGAGCTCACGTAATCAGATGGTGTAAAGGAAGGAAACTAAGCTCATCTGTTCTCTGTTCTGTTCTGTTTTGAATTGTTCTTAATACATTTATGCAAAGAAACGTGCACATATCCCAAACTTCTAATTCAAACTGAGTTTTCAGGTGTCAAACCCTTTGGTTATTAATTTCAGTGCAGTGAGATCAGTTTCACCGTTAGCTGTTAGGATTTTACGAACCATGATGTAATACACGGTTATATTGTGTCCAAACTTTGCATGTATTGGTATTCAATATAGACCCGCCTAGTCAGTGCGGGACAAGGAATAGAAGCATAAAACAACAGAAAAAGTAACTTAATTTTGATCTCAAATACTTCCCTAACCATTCGCACGGTGGTTTCAATGGTCCTATCAAAGTTTTTGTATAAAGTTAATGTCATTAACATATCGTCTTTCATAACTTCACATTTTTTTGCATCTTTTATGTCAGTTTTACTGTTTTATACATTTTTAACATCAACAGTTCGTTAAGTGTTTGTATGATAGAGTACTACTGTGTTTCATATTATATGTCTGCATGAAATTTGCAATTTGGTTGTTTAGAAACTGTGGTCCGTCATCAATCAAGATTTCGTTGGAAATTAAAAAACAATGGAACATATATTGTACCATCCCAATTGATTTATTAGCAATGATGTCCTTACAGATAAGAAACTTTGGCCACTGAGTATAAAACATATCACAATTAGAATGTGCACCAGCGGACAGTCCTATGAAAGCAATCGCTTTGTTCCCGATGGTTTGATAGGGCGAACAATCGAGAAATAGGGGCTCTAAGATGCCACGCATATGTTTTGGAGCTTTGCTATGATGCGCAAATGCTCAATAAATCTCTGGTGACGATAGTTTTGTCTCCACTTGTGTAAGTATTAATATCCTATATGCAGTATGTGAAGCGTAGATTTGGATGAGATCATTGAATTGTTTTGTCTAATCTGAAGTAAGATCAACAAGATTAACTGAGCGTGCACATAACCCGCATTATGTTCTCATTGTTGAATACGTTTTATAATTCGCCTTGTGTTGTAAATAAATGAAGAATAGAGGGTGAAGCTTCATCCGGAAATATTTGAAATTGGACGTTTTCGCTATTCCAATATTGATTGAATTCATTGTTTATATGTCTCTATGTGATACAAAAAGCACAATCGAACAATTTCATTCTTTCCTTGATATCATAATTGATTCGAACAGTAGCACAAGCAATTTCCTTCGTAAATTTATTCGCATCATGAGCCAAAATCAATATGCGTTCTCATTTACCAACCTGATGAAGAATTTGCTGGATTTAAATCGTATTCTCGAGTTGCGGAGCCTAGAGTGCATGCGATAATAACGTCAACAGACAAGCTAGATATTTAGCACGTGATAAATTCATCCTGGACGCCCTTCCGGTTTTCACATTTTCGCGATCTCTAAAGAGTTGTGTTCAATTACAGATGATCTTACAGTTTGAACTGATCAATGGCCTACTCAGCGTATAAATCGTTTATAGTTGCGCACGTTAGAATACAATTAATCATGGCAAACATATTGGTTCTGGCTAATTGTCTTCTACTAGCGAAGACAGCAGGATTGGATTCTGTAAGCAATGTAACCGTAAAAGTATTAAACTAACGAAGTTTTTGTAACTACTTCGAACGGTGTTCGTACAAGGTAGCACGCTGTTTATATACAGATTCACAATGTGATTCCTGACAAGGCGTTCTAGACGTACATAAGCGACGAGTGTACAATGCTTCTCATAAAAGCTCTACTCATGTAAAACAAACTATTTCTGACTATTTTTCTTCATCAGCTGGATTCAATAAGATTTGGTTTGGTGAGCTTTTTGACAGAGGAAGTGCGAAAACCAAAGTTGTACATTTAGGCGAATGCTCAATAGGGTTTTTTACTACAAACCACGATCGCTGAGCCTTTTAACAGTAGAAAATAGATGCACAATGTTAGAGGTTGAAACCACACTTATTTTTGTTTCCGTTTTTACGTGATTTCAATGACTCAGTGTGATACCGTATTCTGATTCTCTTAAAATTAAATACAGGATGATTTGTAAATTTGATAGAACAGGAACAATTACGAATGCTTTCAATATTTATAAATTTGAAACAATGATGTGCGGAAAAATCGCCACGTAGACGTTGAATGTAATGAAATAATTGGGTTACTGGTCTGCGTTGTGCGAGATGTGCTAGCGAGATTACTTGGTCACAATCGGTGACAACATTTTCCATAGCTGTGCATTAAAATACATTCAATGTGTGATCATTCATGCTTTTTAAATGTTTCAGGCTAAAAATACCGGTTGAGTGATATCGCGCTCGGAACATCGACGTATTTTTAAGCAAAAATCCGCTTACGACCTCAATTAGAGATAACATCAAAATGTTTGCAGGAAACTGGAGTACTCGTTGAGCTGATTAGGCACCGCCTATCATACCCGTCACTATATCTAATGCAAACCTACCAGTGTGTTGTCAAGACACAATACCTCTCAACCAATGTCCTATAGCTTTCCAATGCTTCCTTGAAGGTGATGAACATTTCCAGGCCGTTATATTCATGCGAACACATGAGGGTTGCTTCAAATGTACAACCACAGAAATAATTCGATGCGTTGTCGATAACTTATTCAGAGATGTACTTAGAACATGTCTATAGTTAGCTAATGGTCTGATCATCGGACTAACTTCAAGGAACACTTGGAAGTATTAACTTGCGTACTTCAGCGGTTAAAGCAGTTAGGGTAACAGATAATGAAATCTAAGTTTTAAATAATGTTAGATAAAGTCGATTACTTGGATTTCAAACTCAATAAGCTCGTTCAAAAACTACTACATGTCCTGATGATGCACACCTTAGAGACAGATACACTACAATATATCAGATTTACGTTCCTTCCTCGGCATGTGGTAAAATTACCAATGATTTAAGCGCAATTATTCTGATATCTAAGTTTACTCGCGTGTTATATGAAAAAAGATCCCAAAGGAAACGGTTCAAAATGGAGTGATTGATATTTTCAAAAATGCTGTATGAGTTTTGGCTTTATCGGGAATTTGGTTTGCGTTGAACCTGAGATAAGTTTCGTTTAGCAATGCAACGCTTTTACCTAAAACGTAGGTTTCATCACAGACTATATAAATGATCGTTCGTGCGCTTGCTTTATTCAAGATGAATCGCAAATCCTGAATAATTTTCAATAATGCTCTTTCTGAGGTATTCTAGGTGGAGCATTTTACCAATCTACAAGAGGAGATAGTTTCGAACACTTGAAACGTTGTGGATCTGTCTTGTCTTTTTTGGGAGAACGGCACCGCCACATATTACTACCGGGTATGTTTGCTGAAGCAAAAGAGAAAATTTATATTCTCTTGATTATCGTCCAGAATCAAACCTCCAGGACGACTGCAAACTCAGAGCCTCATGGAACATATTTACCACAACTTTAAGACATGCTCTACTCTATTAGCTGCTAAGTGGCAACACAAGTGTTTCACGAATGAAATGCTCTCAAAAAATTATTGCTGATGGCGGAGATCTACGGCATTCTAATACATGTAAACGGTTTCAAACAAAATTTCGTGTCTAATCAAGCCTTGGCAAACACCGCATGAACGAATTTCCATTGGGCTGGTTGTTGAGCATTACAAATTAATCGAACTCAACATAGGATAAGAGATACCAGCTGCGTTATATTTTTCCTTTTCACTGAATTTGAATTAGTGACTTGATTTACTTTGATTACAATTGAGAATATCAAAACGACACGATTATAAGTAAACGGACGTTCAAGCTACCATAAATACGGTACACAGCGGTATGTCTTAGCAGTATTTGTGCATTTAGTAACTTGCACATCTACGTATTTAAACAAAATTGGCATATATATTACTATAGAGTAATTCAGTAGGTCAGATAATTAAAACTCATAAGTAATATACTGGTAAAACGCTAGCTTAAAATTCGAATCGAAATCTAATTTAATGCTTTTATGGTTTTGTTCCACTCGGTTTTCTAATCAGTTTAATTCTATTTTCCTTACCCTCATTCATAGTTGGTGGTGGGGTGACACTTCTTTTCCGTTCGAAATTTTTCGTCACGAAATTTTGCGATATCGGTGCTTCGTACTGCTCAAAATGTGCAGAATACGTATTCGGTTCAATTTTCCTACTTATTCTTCCTGAGTGTTCATCGCTAGACTGCATCATTACACTCTTCAAATCACCGAAATCCAAAGTTCGGTGAGCGTTTGAATGACGAAGTAACCTTTGACGCCGATTGGTTCCGAACGCTCTATTCGTATGACGGGATTCGGGACGAAATATTTGTTTGTGGCCACGTATTAAGTGAGCCAGCAATGCATTTGTTCCATGAGCAATGGCCAACACCGAGGAACTATCGCCTTCAGGAGACCGTAATACATTCGGAGAAATCACACTGGCTAAGTTTTCGACGGTCATGAGATTCTGTTTATGGTATTGAGAAACCTGTGGAGATAAACAGAAAAATAAACTGAGCTTAATAAGTGATGAGCAACATAAATGAAAAGACATTTGCTCCTCTAATAAGAGGCTGTTTATTTTTTATAGGACAGAAAATCTGCAATAAAATAAATTTGCACATGAATATGCGATACAGGTGCGCATAACAGTTAATAACATTAATAAAACTGTCTGTCTGGTAAATATTATATATATATATATTGTTCTTGGGCTCCTCCGGTCAGCAACCGCTCGAGATTTTCAAAGTACATGCGGTAAAACCATACTGCCCCTAGAGTAGATATAGGGGAAGTGCTCTACCCATGTTTTCATCTGCTGAGTTTTGTCCACAATCGGGTTACCAGATACAGACTTGATTGGAGCCAATTTAACTTTGTTTCGGCAAATGGCTCTCTTGATCCAATCGTACATACCGTGGAAATTTCCAATATCCGCAGCTTTTTGTATAGTAAGGATAATTTAAGTCCAATAGTCATTTGCACATCGTCTTGCAGTGTGTTGGATCTTATTTCTAGCTGCTCTTAGAAGACGTAAGTTTTCAGCTGTTGGCACACATTTGAACCTAAAGAATGCTAACCGTTTCTCATCCAACACAGCAGTTGTCTCAGAAGCTTTTGCTTCGAACCAGTCGATCGTTGGAACTTTCTTCGGACCGAAAGTGGAAAGTGCGACTCGGCATATGCAGCTTTTTATTGACTCGCAGTTTTCTGAAGCCGATTCGAGTGGGGTTGTCTTGTTGAACTCAGCTGTGAAGGCTTTTGTAAATCGCGCTACTAGATTAGGTTCGCACATGCGAGTGACGTCTATCCTAGGCATAGCAGATAATTTAGTTCGGTGAAATATCGTGTGGGAAGCTTCCGTTTTGCACAGAACAGTGAATGATCCGTGTCGCAGTCTGCACTTTGATATGATCTTATGAGGAGCACGCTTCCTATATTAGTGTGCTAACAAGAATAAGATCAAGCTGATGCCAATGCTTAGAGCGAGAATGTTTCCAAGAAAATTTATGCCGTGGTTTTGTTTGAAAGAAGGTGTTACTGACACAAAGACTGAACTGTGTGCACATTTCTAAATAGAATTGTGCATTTTCATTGGTTATACCTACATAGAACCTCCCGAGACAGTTTTTCCAACACCCGTAATCTGCACTTACTCTGGCAATGAAATCACCCAATACCACTACACAGTTTTTTGTGGCACGATTTTGAGGACTGTTGTGATGTTGTGATGGAAAGCGTCTTTTTCAGCAGGCGTCGCAGAGAGCGTCGGTGCATAAACGTTGACCCACGTAATGGTACCACTAATGCACTTCAGATGTTAAGTCCAAATCCATTCGCTCCCACTGCTGCTAATAAATATGTAGAGTTATTAGCATGATTTTGTGTCGTTTCTTGATGAACACTTGCCAAACATTTTTGAGACATATTTGGAACACATAAACGTTCCAAAGAATTTTGGAAAATAGCTCATATATATGTATATATAAAATATTTACAAATTGTTTTAGTTGCGTTTTAGTCGTCCTTCTTTGGCCGTTGTCAACTATGAATATACCTCACAAGTGCATGACAAATTCATCCTCCACAGTATTTCAAGTGACTAAACATTCTTATCCGGAAGAAACAATATCTCCCGTAACATAGAGCGATAGTCAGCACTGAGCGGATCGGAGTCAGTTGCACGCTGACTTGTCTGATCAACATTCCTTCAATAACTAAATTTTTATTTTTGAAAATATAGTGAGGCGATTATTATCACCGTAAATATTTATATCAATGCAGCTTTAGAGAATGCTTCTGCCTCGCTTTTTATAGACTTTAAAATAACAGCTACAAACTTGACGAATTACTTTATCTGGTTTCATTTATTTCATATGAAAGCGTATATACGAAACAACAAATTTCACTTACTTCATATAAAAATTTGCATAAAAAGTGAAGTAGGAAATAATTGGGTTCTGGAAGTGATTCTAGAACAGTGGCCAGATCTGATAAAGCTTGGAAATCCATTGAATTTCGAACACATTTGAGCAACTTCTCGTAGTAATCATATGGAATAAGAGACTCCGGTAGCTCGCGTAGATAGAGCTTGAGCAATCCAGCGGCAACGTGGACTGTGTGAGTTTCTAATCGTAAAATCGGAGACGGGTGAGCCGTATCATACAATTGGGCAAGTTGTTGAATCATACTTTGAGATCCACATTTGCTGTAATTAAACAAACAACCAGTGACATGTTTTGCAGTGTTTAACTTGTACGCGAAGGATGTGAGTACTATAATACATTAAACAAACTATTTATTTGAACAATGCATAGTTTTATTCGATTCAAAAAATAAAGTGCTTCTTAAGATCAAGAGTAAATAGTGAAACGCTCATGGTATTTTCTGATCACCACATGAATCGCCTAAGTGTACCGATTATATACAAAATACAAAATTCGAATGAACGTTAACCTTTACTGTATTTTGTACGTGTTATATATTACTTAAATGAAAAGCATCAAAATTGAATTTGATTAATATCAAAATTGCAATCAATGTCATATGATAATAGTTAATTTGGCCAAGGTGATGTATCCATTAACTTAAGCAACAAAACTTTATGAAGTAGTCCTTCGAACGCATATATTGATGATTATTTGAAGACTGTCGACTCAGCTGAGCTCAACACGTTCCAGACATGTGTTTTCTGCACTTCGTGTGAAACGGTGTATGGAAGACTTAATCGCAAATACACCTTACGACATGGAAGCTGACAAAATTGATTTTTAAACACCACCCAAGTTGATGAAACGTGCTAGAAAGTTTCAAGATCAATGTAAACATGATCAATACATATGCCCATCTGGATATATTGACATGGAACAACGTACAAATTATAATTTTAGAATAGAAATTTCAAATTTTTACAGATCTTGAGAAATTACGATCATGAGGCTGATGAGTAAGCTGAACGTTATTAAAAAGGTATGCATTGTTAAACCCATAACCATGTACAAAAATGCTCATTTGCATGCATTTCCATCACACGCATCCTACAACAGGTTTCGTGCTGTTTGTACTCATCAGGTAGTAACAGTACGATCAGGATAATAATGTTTTGAATCACTGGAGAGAAAATAAACAAAGCATGTACCCTTGAAACTACTGTTGCATAAGACTCGCACGACCAAACAGTATTGTATCAATTTTTAGGATGCACTCACCCCCTTCACTTACACATCAAAACCAGTTTCTGTCTATTTGCCATTTTTCAGACGGAGATTGTAAGATTATATTCACTCAGATTTGAAACAGTTTTAAATTAGCAAACAATGTTATACTTGGAACTTACTGCTAAATGTAACAACTTTGTTTACATCTTTCGATCTATACCGACCGATGTATCAATATTTACTAGTGAAGTTATCAAAGTATCGTAAGTTTATTCCTAGCTGTATCATATTTCTGATTGCTTTTACGGGCTAAGCTATAATTTATCTACTCAGAAATTAGGTTCTCAATCCCATAAAGTAAACAATTCGGTTTCAAAGCGTATGCTGATATTATTCTCTTACAATGAAAATGACAACCTCGCACATTAATTTCACACCGATCGATCGATAACTTCCGACTGAAGTCTGTTGGCTGAAATGATTACCGGGTCTCCACGACACATCAGCTTGGCACTTGCACCAACAACTCACATGTAAATCCTTATCACGTGACCACTTGGCGTACGTTAACTGCGCGCACAATGATAAAAACCAAAGTCAGTCTCAATCAACGTTCCGATATTTATTTGTTCGTTAGTTGGTAAGGGCTACCTGGATTGCGGTTATGTTGAAGTATATTTTAGATTCGACTAACTCAGCTATGAATATTACACCCGTTGAATTAACGAAAGTTAAATCTGAACAGGTTTACAAATTTTAAAATTTATTCATCCGTAACTCGTGTAGCAGAAGTAAAAGTGTTAAATCTAAAGCAATCAGAACACAACACTTTGACACAACACAACACAGCGACGTCAAATTACCAAAGAAAGCAATAGCTAAACTAAAAGTATTAGGATTACGGAAAAACGGCGTGCGAATGGTTCAAGTTACAGCCTGTCTAGAAGCAAAAAACATACAGAACCACATATTGAATGATACACAGATTAGCAATCTTGGTTTAACGAGTGCAGACTAGCAACAGTTTCGATGAAACCGGTTAACACGAAATCTCTTGACAAAGTAAATTCAGGTGACATCAGAAACCGAGGACGTGCTTGGTGATTACCGAATTTGTCTATAAGAGATAGGTGCGTTTTATTCTTTGCCACTGGTGAATAAACATGCGTTCTCTTGCCTCGGGGGATTCTCGTGTGAATGTGGTCAAATTGTATAGGTTGAAATCAAAGGTGAATTGTTACGCAATTGAACTACAAATTCGAAACGATGAGATAGTTGTGATTAACCTTAGATCTTATATTTTCAAAGTGAGGGCTCGATGACTTAATAGACCTTATGAATAGAAGCGCCATTCAGCCTCGACGCTCTTCAATTAACGGTCCCATGCATAATTCAATCAACTGTTGGCCAATCCAGTCGTTACTTGCAATTTCTACCATTTACTTTTGTAAAAGCATTCATATCAAACTTTGTAATTACACCTCGTCGGCAATTAATCATTGAATGGCCCCAGAAAATTACATTTTCATGGTCTGGACTTGCCATTTCAAAAGTGTCAATATATAACAATCACCTATAGTTAAGCTATTCTTCATGTGATTTTCACACTCGCTTTATTTTTGTTCGAAGCTACCTCAGCTTATTGATGTCCAAATAAATTTCAGCATGAGCCCCATGCAATACAAGCTATGAATTTCGAATAAAAATGCCAGCCTCCAACTGCTTTAGCATACGCCGTTTGCTATAGAATCTGACAAATAAGCTTAATTATCATCGAGAGGGAACAATCGAATCACAAGAGATTTTTGACATACATATAAAAAGCAAATATTCTTCATGTATTGTCGTGATGGTTTCGTATCATCAATAACATTCATACCCAACATTGCCTAGTGCATGGACAGCGATATTAAAATAATGTGTTTAACAAGCTTTAGCATCAATCATACTCAATATTCAAAATAAAGAATACCACTGTATTCTCATTGACAAGAATTTCGATTGATTAAAAACCAGAACGTAGATGCGTATTTATCACACTAAATTTTATACCAACCGCTTTAATGCTGTAATTAGCAGTTTACATGTGGATAATCTGGCATAAAAAATGTAATTAGTGCAATGGTCACAGCATTAGAAGAGCAATAAGTCCTACTTTAACGAGAGGAAAAGTTTAAATTATGAGTCGAAGGAAGGAAGGAAGGACGTGTTTGGAAATTATTTAACGGCAAATGATGAATCACACATTAGTATACGACGACTTAAGAAAACAGATAATTCGAGCTATGGTTTTTCGGCAGTTACATCGTTCAATTAAATTAATTAATAAATATGTTGAAAGACAAATTACCTCGTTTTGAACAGCAAAGAGACTTTGAATTCGGGTCAAATTGAGATCGAGTTTGAACAGAAATATTATGTCGCACCGAACTACCCGCTTTTATGCACTATTCGTTAACTTAATTTTAACTGCATTATTGACATTTGCTTTAACGTGGTTTTCAGATACAAACAGAAACTGAGGTCATTTGTCGTTGTTTTGCAATATAAAACGCGATTCGTTGAAAAGTAAAAACACAAAACATGTTGCGCTTGTATGCCACTGTTGAATAAGGCTAGTACGACTAACCTGTTCAATTACATGAGCCCACACTCACCGAGATAGGGTTTTAATCCATGACTATTAACAAAAAAGCTCATTAGCATGAAATTCCATCACACACACACACAATTTACGGCCGGTTTATTACAGTTTGCACTCATAAGGTCGGGACAGTCGGACTAGGATCCGAATGCGCTTGAAACAGTGGAAGAAAGGAAAACACGTTTCGCTTATATGCCACTTTTGGATAATGTTGGTTCGACCAACTTGTTCAGCGATATGTAGATATCGTTTAAACCCATAACCATGAATATAAAGCTCATTTGCATGCATTTCCATCACACACACACACCAAGAGCTTATAACTTAGTTATCCCGACACTAATATAAGAACATATCTCTATCAAAAGGAAGTAGTCAATGAGCCATAGAGAAAACAATTATCTCTTTCAAATTTTGGAATTGTGTGCCTTGTCTTTTTTATTATTATTTACGATAAACTGTAATTTTCAAATAAAGCTTTTGCATTTTTCTTCAAAATTCATTTTCAAAAGATAAACTTTGATTGAAATTTATTCAATGAATTAATGGAACCACACAAGCAATGTACATATTATATTTGTTATCCAATGATGGAATCGCAAGGTTACATCAGGTTTCCTAATCGTCATCATGCTATTTCTTTCCGATCTGTATTTTAAATGTCAAAGCTTTATTCGAAAATTTTCAAAGTTTCAACTTCAGACTGGTTTGAAAAAGAAAACACACACAAAGCTACTGTACAAATTACACATAAAAAAGAAAATATTCGCAGAATATGTACATTTGATATCAAAGATATAAATTCAATCGAATTTGTCTGTTTAGCTGTTTTCTTTGACAAAGATACGTGGAGCAAATGTGGTGAATGACCTCCAAGATTGAAGACGTTCTAGAAGTCAGCATGTTGTATTTTGAACGAGTTTTTGAGGGAGATTGACATTTAAGCAGAGCCTCATGCAGCGGATGTAAATTGTCAATGAGAATAATATTTATGAGACGATCGCAAAATGAAAAAAATTATTTGAGGATTTTGTCAAGAATATACTCATAAGGAATAGAGATTGCGCGTAAAATGTTACTCATGCAATGATTTAGCAACACAAAATCTTTTGAAAGAAGTGCGGGGAACATAGCAGGTGAACAGTACACCCTATGAGGAAATATACAAGAGAATATTTGGTGAGAAATTACTTTAGACTCAGCGCCGAGATAAAGAAGACGAAAAGCATAAAAAAGAAAGATTGCGAAAGTTAGTAAACAGAGTATTTATTTTGGTTCAAGTAAGGTTGTCGGATATGGTGACACCTAGATAATTGGTACATTTCTCTCTAGTCGGGTCTGTGGTCTTATTTCTAGATAAATTAAGATTAGTGCAAATTGCTTCGCAACGTTCACTATGCAGATTAGTGAACGCAAGTTCAATACATTTTTTGGGAATTTAAAGATAAGCAACTCTCTTCTGGTAACATCCGGTAACATTCAATTGGTGTATTATTTGTACTATTGAGAACGATCAGTACATATTGTAGCCAAGCTGCTTGAGATTTATTGATTATTCTGAGAACATCTTTCCGTTTAACCTTGGCAAATATTAGGCGTTATACATGTGCTGAATCACGTGAGTCGGTGAACTATTTCTTTAATTCCCAGGTAACAGGACAGTTTGTTACATCGATACTGTTCATGACCATGCCGGTGACTCGTTAGCGCTAAAACGGCACACAAATAAACAATCGATAACACACGACGTTGGTGGATGGAAGGGTTAATTGTAAAGGTGTTTCACAAACGTTTGTTTGTTTTGTTTTGTTTTCATGAAACCAGCAAAACACCTGGTTGTTTAATGGAATTCTTTTCGTAATTTCTGCTCGATACTTCACGACACTTCAAGAGACTTTGACGTGTATGAAAAAGAACATGCTCGTAGCACTAAAACATTCGGGTGAATATAATTATCACCTCGCAATTTTGATTAAATAAGACAGGATTATATATTTTCGTTAGGTTTGTTTTGAGACTTTTCATTTAACATGTCCAAGCTACACACACTGCAAAACTACGTGAGAAAAATGAATTCGATGGTTCCGAAAGATTTTTTTATCTCGATCTATTAGTTGTAGGATAAAAATAGCGGTAAATTCAGCGCGTCTGTTAACATAGAAACAAACTCGCTTACCGAAGAATTGATATATTAATAAAACACTGAATATTAGAAGATATGGTATGTAAGCTTGGCTGTCCGTGAGTGAAGAATTAACATTCAAGTGTGCGGAACTACAAGCTTTCTGTCTGATAAAAACTGCAATATACGTGTCACACACAAAGTCATGAGAATATCCAAGTTGTGTGCCTCATTGTATTTGAAGCAAACCTTAGTGTGGTTACGTACACGAAACTAATAACGCTCTTAGAAATAGCAATCATGCTGTTGATAGTCACATTTTAACGCCTTGAATACTACACCGTTGTCGGACCCTTTTCCTTCATCAAATGGGTGGATATAAATAAATAATAATGAGAATTGAACGAGTGAACGAATGGTGAACAATGTTTGACATTGAACTCAATTTCAGATATGTTTCATAGAACAAGAAAATGCTGCAAAACGGTATTTTTGTAAGTGGTTATTCATTTAGTAGCATTCAAACGTTCGACAAACAATCACAGTGTGCTACTGTTTCGCAACATCTATGTCCGTTGTAAGATACATCTGTAACATTTATTTTAATGCCGAAGTTTGCTTGCAATCTTCCAACGTTTCAAGGCATGCTGAATCTAATAAGATGTTTCCAGCCAATGTAGGCGTGTGGGTGAGAACCGGTAGTGAAATGTAATTGAGGGGGATTTGAGCAATAATAAAATATTGTTCAAATATGTAGTTTATGAAACAGTTTTGCTGATGGTACCCCATTCTCGTCTGAACTGTAGAAGGTATTTTTATTCTGTCCGTCTCTGTTAGAATTGAAACAGTTTACCTTCTACCGTTGCTTACTCCACTAGCTTGCATGACTTTAAAACGAAATTAGACGAATTTTTATTGTATGATTCGTTTCCCGAACACTTATATACTGCTTAATCTAACTCCATATCTTGTTTATACACTTACATTTTATTTTTTACCATCTCACGTTTGTTGTTAAGCTTGTTGCTTTTCAGACCATTAAAAACCTTAAATTACCTTGAATCTGGCTGTAGTTACATTATCGTTGATAATTTACTCGGGTATATTTGAATCAAAAAATACACCGTGCTAGATGAGAACACGAGGCGACGTTTTGTTTAGCTACCAATTGTACAACGCAGCACAGCATCAACTTGAATAACTCTGATTCAGGGGAATTAACATTGCGAAAATTTGCTGGATTTTCAATTGCGCGCATTTACATAACACAGATACACACAGCCCAAAGTCGGTATCGCACACTCATCAAATAGACACAGTACGATCATGATTGCACGACATGAAGCAGTGAAGTAACGGTTAACGAGTTGCGCTTGTATACCACTGTTGGATAAGGTTGGTACTACCAACCTATTCTCTCACATGTGCCAAAACAAATGTAAGACTTCCTTCAAACTTAAGATAATTTTCGGTCGTTTGGACCAAATATGGAGTTTGAGTATAGTGTATCCAGAACATACTTGGCACTCATGTGATTGTGTTTAGTTTTATTGACAGCATAGTAAATTAGTTATGCGGAAAAATTGATATGATTCTTTTTAGGAATTTTATGCTTTTTCATAAATATCATTTAAATATCAATAAAATCACTCAGCCTGCATGTTGCAGCATACATCATATATACCATCA